>JBAIAA010000228.1:0-123489 GCA_037893245.1 Crossaster papposus | reverse complement strand
AACACTTTTTGGCACTATTTACATTCAGATCACGAAATGGACTTACAACACTCGAAAATGGTCTATTAGCGCCCATTGAGCCTAAGAAACACTTTTCGGTACTTTTTAACGTCAGATCACAAAATGGACTTCCAACACTCCAAAATGGTCTATAGCGCACATTGAGCCAAACAAACACTTTTTCGCAATATTTACCTTCAGATCACGAAATGGATTTACAACACTCCCAAATGCTCTATAGCGCCCATTGAGCCTAACAAACACTTTTCGGCACTATTTACCTTTAGATCACGAAATTGACTAACAACAATCCCAAATGCTCTATAGCGCCCATTGAGCCTAACAAACACTTTTCGGCACTATTTACCTTCAGATCACGAAATGGACTTACAACACTCGAAAATGGTCTATAGCGCCCATTGAGCCTAAGAAACACTTTTCGGCACTTTTTAACGTCAGATCACGAAACGGACTAACAACACTCCCAAATGCTCTATAGCGCCCATTGAGCCTAACAAACACTTTTCGGCACTATTTACCTTCAGATCACGAAATGGACTTACAACACTCGAAAATGGTCTTTAGCGCCCATTGAGCCTAAGAAACACTTTTTGACACTTTTTAACGTCAGATCACGAAACGGACTTACAACACTCCCAAATGCTCTAATAGCGCCCATTGAGCCTAACAAACACTTTTCGGCACTATTTACCTTCAGATCACAAAATGGATTTACAACACTCCCAAATGGTCTATAGCGCCCATTGAGCCTAACAAACACTTTTCGGCACTATTTACCTTTTGATCACGAAATTGACTAACAACACTCCCAAATGCTCTATAGCGCCCATTGAGCCCAACAAACACTTTTCGGCACTTTTTACCTTCAGATCACAAAATGGATTTACAACACTCCCAAATGGTCTATAGAGCCCATTGAGCCTAACAAGCACTTTTCGGCACTTTTTACCTTCAGATCACGAAATTGACTAACAACACTCGAAAATGGTCTTTAGCGCCCATTGAGCCTAAGAAACACTTTTCGACACTTTTTAACGTCAGATCACGAAACGGACACTTTTTGCCACTATTTACCTTCAGATCACGAAATGGACTTACAACACTCCCAAATGCTCTAATAGCGCCCATTGAGCCTAACAAACACTTTTCGGCACTATTTACCTTTTGATCACGAAATTGACTAACAACACTCCCAAATGCTCTATAGCGCTTATTGAGCCCAACAAACACTTTTCGGCACTTTTTACCTTCAGATCACAAAATGGATTTACAACACTCCCAAATGGTCTATAGCGCCCATTGAGCCTAACAAGCACTTTTCGGCACTTTTTACCTTCAGATCACGAAATTGACTAACAACACTCCCAAATGCTCTATAGCGCCCATTGAGCCTAACAAGCACTTTTCGGCACTTTTTACCTTCAGATCACGAAATTGACTAACAACACTCCCAAATGCTCTATAGCGCCCATTGAGCCAAACAAACACTTTTCGGCACTTTTTACCTTTAGATCACGAAATTGACTAACAACACTCCCAAATGCTCTATAGCGCCCATTGAGCCCAACAAACACTTTTCGGCACTTTTTACCTTCAGATCACGAAATGGACTTACAACACTCGAAAATGGTCTATTAGCGCCCATTGAGCCTAAGAAACACTTTTCGGTACTTTTTAACGTCAGATCACGAAACGGACTTACAACACTCCCAAATGGTCTATAGCGCCCATTGAGCCTAACAAACACTTTTTGGCACTATTTACCTTCAGATTACGAAATGGACTTACAACACTCCCAAATGCTCTATAGCGCCCATTGAGCCAAACAAACACTTTTCGGCACTTTTTACCTTTAGATCACGAAATTGACTAACAACACTCCCAAATGCTCTATAGCGCCCATTGAGCCCAACAAACACTTTTCGGCACTTTTTACCTTCAGATCACGAAATGGACTTACAACACTCCCAAATGCTCTATAGCGCCCATTGAGCCTAACAAACACTTTTCGGCACTTTTTACCGTCAGATCACGAAATGGACTTCCAACACTCCAAAATGGTCTATAGCGCACATTGAGCCAAACAAACACTTTTTGGCACTATTTACCTTCAGATCGCGAAATGGACTTACAACACTCCCTAATGCTCTATAGCGCCCATTGAGCCTAACAAACACTTTTCGGCACTTTTTACCTTCAGATCACGAAATTGACTAACAACTCTCCCAAATGCTCTATAGCGCCCATTGAGCCTAACAAACACTTTTCGGCACTATTTACCTTCAGATCACGAAATGGACTTACAACACTCGAAAATGGTCTTTAGCGCCCATTGAGCCTAAGAAACACTTTTTGACACTTTTTAACGTCAGATCACGAAACGGACTTACAACACTCCCAAATGCTCTAATAGCGCCCATTGAGCCTAACAAACACTTTTCGGCACTATTTACCTTCAGATCACAAAATGGATTTACAACACTCCCAAATGGTCTATAGCGCCCATTGAGCCTAACAAACACTTTTCGGCACTATTTACCTTTTGATCACGAAATTGACTAACAACACTCCCAAATGCTCTATAGCGCCCATTGAGCCCAACAAACACTTTTCGGCACTTTTTACCTTCAGATCACAAAATGGATTTACAACACTCCCAAATGGTCTATAGAGCCCATTGAGCCTAACAAGCACTTTTCGGCACTTTTTACCTTCAGATCACGAAATTGACTAACAACACTCGAAAATGGTCTTTAGCGCCCATTGAGCCTAAGAAACACTTTTCGACACTTTTTAACGTCAGATCACGAAACGGACACTTTTTGCCACTATTTACCTTCAGATCACGAAATGGACTTACAACACTCCCAAATGCTCTAATAGCGCCCATTGAGCCTAACAAACACTTTTCGGCACTATTTACCTTTTGATCACGAAATTGACTAACAACACTCCCAAATGCTCTATAGCGCTTATTGAGCCCAACAAACACTTTTCGGCACTTTTTACCTTCAGATCACAAAATGGATTTACAACACTCCCAAATGGTCTATAGCGCCCATTGAGCCTAACAAGCACTTTTCGGCACTTTTTACCTTCAGATCACGAAATTGACTAACAACACTCCCAAATGCTCTATAGCGCCCATTGAGCCTAACAAGCACTTTTCGGCACTTTTTACCTTCAGATCACGAAATTGACTAACAACACTCCCAAATGCTCTATAGCGCCCATTGAGCCAAACAAACACTTTTCGGCACTTTTTACCTTTAGATCACGAAATTGACTAACAACACTCCCAAATGCTCTATAGCGCCCATTGAGCCCAACAAACACTTTTCGGCACTTTTTACCTTCAGATCACGAAATGGACTTACAACACTCGAAAATGGTCTATTAGCGCCCATTGAGCCTAAGAAACACTTTTCGGTACTTTTTAACGTCAGATCACGAAACGGACTTACAACACTCCCAAATGGTCTATAGCGCCCATTGAGCCTAACAAACACTTTTTGGCACTATTTACCTTCAGATTACGAAATGGACTTACAACACTCCCCAAATGCTCTATAGCGCCCATTGAGCCAAACAAACACTTTTCGGCACTTTTTACCTTTAGATCACGAAATTGACTAACAACACTCCCAAATGCTCTATAGCGCCCATTGAGCCCAACAAACACTTTTCGGCACTTTTTACCTTCAGATCACGAAATGGACTTACAACACTCCCAAATGCTCTATAGCGCCCATTGAGCCTAACAAACACTTTTCGGCACTTTTTACCGTCAGATCACGAAATGGACTTCCAACACTCCAAAATGGTCTATAGCGCACATTGAGCCAAACAAACACTTTTTGGCACTATTTACCTTCAGATCGCGAAATGGACTTACAACACTCCCTAATGCTCTATAGCGCCCATTGAGCCTAACAAACACTTTTCGGCACTTTTTACCTTCAGATCACGAAATTGACTAACAACTCTCCCAAATGCTCTATAGCGCCCATTGAGCCTAACAAACACTTTTTGGCACTATTTACCTTCAGATCACGAAATGGACTTACAACACTCAAAAATGGTGTATTAGCGCCCATTGAGCCTAAGAAACACTTTTCGGTACTTTTTAACGTCAGATCACGAAACGGACTTACAACACTCCCAAATGGTCTATAGCGCCCATTGAGCCTAACAAACACTTTTTGGCACTATTTACCTTCAGATTACGAAATGGACTTACAACACTCCCAAATGCTCTATAGCGCCCATTGAGCCAAACAAACACTTTTCGGCACTTTTTACCTTTAGATCACGAAATTGACTAACAACACTCCCAAATGCTCTATAGCGCCCATTGAGCCCAACAAACACTTTTCGGCACTTTTTACCTTCAGATCACGAAATGGACTTACAACACTCCCTAATGCTCTATAGCGCCCATTGAGCCTAACAAACACTTTTCGGCACTTTTTACCTTCAGATCACGAAATTGACAAACAACTCTCCCAAATGCTCTATAGCGCCCATTGAGCCTAACAAACACTTTTTGGCACTATTTACCTTCAGATCACGAAATGGACTTACAACACCCGAAAATGGTCTATTAGCGCCCATTGAGCCTAAGAAACACTTTTCGGTACTTTTTAACGTCAGATCACGAAATGGACTTCCAACACTCCAAAATGGTCTATAGCGCACATTGAGCCAAACAAACACTTTTTCGCAATATTTACCTTCAGATCACGAAATGGATTTACAACACTCCCAAATGCTCTATAGCGCCCATTGAGCCTAACAAACACTTTTCGGCACTATTTACCTTTAGATCACGAAATTGACTAACAACAATCTCAAATGCTCTATAGCGCCCATTGAGCCCTAACAAACAATTTTCGGCACTATTTACCTTCAGATCACGAAATGGACTTACAACACTCGAAAATGGTCTATAGCGCCCATTGAGCCTAAGAAACACTTTTCGGCACTTTTTAACGTCAGATCACGAAACGGACTAACAACACTCCCAAATGCTCTATAGCGCCCATTGAGCCTAACAAACACTTTTCGGCACTATTTACCTTCAGATCACGAAATGGACTTACAACACTCGAAAATGGTCTTTAGCGCCCATTGAGCCTAAGAAACACTTTTTGACACTTGTTAACGTCAGATCACGAAACGGACTTACAACACTCCCAAATGCTCTAATAGCGCCCATTGAGCCTAACAAACACTTTTCGGCACTATTTACCTTCAGATCACAAAATGGATTTACAACACTCCCAAATGGTCTATAGCGCCCATTGAGCCTAACAAACACTTTTCGGCACTATTTACCTTTTGATCACGAAATTGACTAACAACACTCCCAAATGCTCTATAGCGCCCATTGAGCCCAACAAACACTTTTCGGCACTTTTTACCTTCAGATCACAAAATGGATTTACAACACTCCCAAATGGTCTATAGAGCCCATTGAGCCTAACAAGCACTTTTCGGCACTTTTTACCTTCAGATCACGAAATTGACTAACAACACTCGAAAATGGTCTTTAGCGCCCATTGAGCCTAAGAAACACTTTTCGACACTTTTTAACGTCAGATCACGAAACGGACACTTTTTGCCACTATTTACCTTCAGATCACGAAATGGACTTACAACACTCCCAAATGCTCTAATAGCGCCCATTGAGCCTAACAAACACTTTTCGGCACTATTTACCTTTTGATCACGAAATTGACTAACAACACTCCCAAATGCTCTATAGCGCTTATTGAGCCCAACAAACACTTTTCGGCACTTTTTACCTTCAGATCACAAAATGGATTTACAACACTCCCAAATGGTCTATAGCGCCCATTGAGCCTAACAAGCACTTTTCGGCACTTTTTACCTTCAGATCACGAAATTGACTAACAACACTCCCAAATGCTCTATAGCGCCCATTGAGCCTAACAAGCACTTTTCGGCACTTTTTACCTTCAGATCACGAAATTGACTAACAACACTCCCAAATGCTCTATAGCGCCCATTGAGCCCAACAAACACTTTTCGGCACTTTTTACCTTCAGATCACGAAATGGACTTACAACACTCGAAAATGGTCTATTAGCGCCCATTGAGCCTAAGAAACACTTTTCGGTACTTTTTAACGTCAGATCACGAAACGGACTTACAACACTCCCAAATGGTCTATAGCGCCCATTGAGCCTAACAAACACTTTTTGGCACTATTTACCTTCAGATTACGAAATGGACTTACAACACTCCCAAATGTTCTATAGCGCCCATTGAGCCAAACAAACACTTTTCGGCACTTTTTACCTTTAGATCACGAAATTGACTAACAACACTCCCAAATGCTCTATAGCGCCCATTGAGCCCAACAAACACTTTTCGGCACTTTTTACCTTCAGATCACGAAATGGACTTACAACACTCCCAAATGCTCTATAGCGCCCATTGAGCCTAACAAACACTTTTCGGCACTTTTTACCGTCAGATCACGAAATGGACTTCCAACACTCCAAAATGGTCTATAGCGCACATTGAGCCAAACAAACACTTTTTGGCACTATTTACCTTCAGATCGCGAAATGGACTTACAACACTCCCTAATGCTCTATAGCGCCCATTGAGCCTAACAAACACTTTTCGGCACTTTTTACCTTCAGATCACGAAATTGACTAACAACTCTCCCAAATGCTCTATAGCGCCCATTGAGCCTAACAAACACTTTTTGGCACTATTTACCTTCAGATCACGAAATGGACTTACAACACTCAAAAATGGTGTATTAGCGCCCATTGAGCCTAAGAAACACTTTTCGGTACTTTTTAACGTCAGATCACGAAACGGACTTACAACACTCCCAAATGGTCTATAGCGCCCATTGAGCCTAACAAACACTTTTTGGCACTATTTACCTTCAGATTACGAAATGGACTTACAACACTCCCAAATGCTCTATAGCGCCCATTGAGCCAAACAAACACTTTTCGGCACTTTTTACCTTTAGATCACGAAATTGACTAACAACACTCCCAAATGCTCTATAGCGCCCATTGAGCCCAACAAACACTTTTCGGCACTTTTTACCTTCAGATCACGAAATGGACTTACAACACTCCCTAATGCTCTATAGCGCCCATTGAGCCTAACAAACACTTTTCGGCACTTTTTACCTTCAGATCACGAAATTGACAAACAACTCTCCCAAATGCTCTATAGCGCCCATTGAGCCTAACAAACACTTTTTGGCACTATTTACCTTCAGATCACGAAATGGACTTACAACACCCGAAAATGGTCTATTAGCGCCCATTGAGCCTAAGAAACACTTTTCGGTACTTTTTAACGTCAGATCACGAAATGGACTTCCAACACTCCAAAATGGTCTATAGCGCACATTGAGCCAAACAAACACTTTTTCGCAATATTTACCTTCAGATCACGAAATGGATTTACAACACTCCCAAATGCTCTATAGCGCCCATTGAGCCTAACAAACACTTTTCGGCACTATTTACCTTTAGATCACGAAATTGACTAACAACAATCTCAAATGCTCTATAGCGCCCATTGAGCCTAACAAACACTTTTCGGCACTATTTACCTTCAGATCATGAAATGGACTTACAACACTCGAAAATGGTCTATAGCGCCCATTGAGCCTAAGAAACACTTTTCGGCACTTTTTAACGTCAGATCACGAAACGGACTAACAACACTCCCAAATGCTCTATAGCGCCCATTGAGCCTAACAAACACTTTTCGGCACTATTTACCTTCAGATCACGAAATGGACTTACAACACTCGAAAATGGTCTTTAGCGCCCATTGAGCCTAAGAAACACTTTTTGACACTTTTTAACGTCAGATCACGAAACGGACACTTTTTGCCACTATTTACCTTCAGATCACGAAATGGACTTACAACACTCCCAAATGCTCTAATAGCGCCCATTGAGCCTAACAAACACTTTTCGGCACTATTTACCTTTTGATCACGAAATTGAGTAACAACACTCCCAAATGCTCTATAGCGCCCATTGAGCCCAACAAACACTTTTCGGCACTTTTTACCTTCAGATCACAAAATGGATTTACAACACTCCCAAATGGTCTATAGCGCCCATTGAGCCTAACAAACACTTTTCGGCACTATTTACCTTTTGATCACGAAATTGACTAACAACACTCCCAAATGCTCTATAGCGCCCATTGAGCCCAACAAACACTTTTCGGCACTTTTTACCTTCAGATCACAAAATGGATTTACAACACTCCCAAATGGTCTATAGCGCCCATTGAGCCTAACAAGCACTTTTCGGCACTTTTTACCTTCAGATCACGAAATTGACTAACAACACTCGAAAATGGTCTTTAGCGCCCATTGAACCTAAGAAACACTTTTCGACACTTTTTAACGTCAGATCACGAAACGGACACTTTTTGCCACTATTTACCTTCAGATCACGAAATGGACTTACAACACTCCCAAATGCTCTAATAGCGCCCATTGAGCCTAACAAACACTTTTCGGCACTATTTACCTTTTGATCACGAAATTGACTAACAACACTCCCAAATGCTCTATAGCGCTTATTGAGCCCAACAAACACTTTTCGGCACTTTTTACCTTCAGATCACACAATGGATTTACAACACTCCCAAATGGTCTATAGCGCCCATTGAGCCTAACAAGCACTTTTCGGCACTTTTTACCTTCAGATCACGAAATTGACTAACAACACTCCCAAATGCTCTATAGCGCCCATTCAGCCAAACAAACACTTTTCGGCACTTTTTACCTTTAGATCACGAAATGGACTTACAACACTCCCAAATGCTCTATAGCGCCCATTGAGCCAAACAAACACTTTTCGGCACTTTTTACCTTTAGATCACGAAATTGACTAACAACACTCCCAAATGCTCTATAGCGCCCATTGAGCTCAACAAACACTTTTCGGCACTTTTTACCTTCAGATCACGAAATGGACTTACAACACTCCCAAATGCTCTATAGCGCCCATTGAGCCTAACAAACACTTTTCGGCACTTTTTACCGTCAGATCACAAAATGGACTTCCAACACTCCAAAATGGTCTATAGCGCACATTGAGCCAAACAAACATTTTTTGGCACTATTTACCTTCAGATCGCGAAATGGACTTACAACACTCCCTAATGCTCTATAGCGCCCATTGAGCCTAACAAACACTTTTCGGCACTTTTTACCTTCAGATCACGAAATTGACTAACAACTCTCCCAAATGCTCTATAGCGCCCATTGAGCCTAACAAACACTTTTTGGCACTATTTACCTTCAGATCACGAAATGGACTTACAACACTCGAAAATGGTCTATTAGCGCCCATTGAGCCTAAGAAACACTTTTCGGTACTTTTTAACGTCAGATCACGAAACGGACTTACAACACTCCCAAATGGTCTATAGCGCCCATTGAGCCTAACAAACACTTTTTGGCACTATTTACCTTCAGATTACGAAATGGACTTACAACACTCCCAAATGCTCTATAGCGCCCATTGAGCCAAACAAACACTTTTCGGCACTTTTTACCTTTAGATCACGAAATTGACTAACAACACTCCCAAATGCTCTATAGCGCCCATTGAGCCCAACAAACACTTTTCGGCACTTTTTACCTTCAGATCACGAAATGGACTTACAACACTCCCAAATGCTCTATAGCGCCCATTGAGCCTAACAAACACTTTTTGGCACTATTTACCTTCAGATCACGAAATGGACTTACAACACTCGAAAATGGTCTATTAGCGCCCATTGAGCCTAAGAAACACTTTTCGGTACTTTTTAACGTCAGATCACGAAATGGACTTCCAACACTCCAAAATGGTCTATAGCGCACATTGAGCCAAACAAACACTTTTTCGCAATATTTACCTTCAGATCACGAAATGGATTTACAACACTCCCAAATGCTCTATAGCGCCCATTGAGCCTAACAAACACTTTTCGGCACTATTTACCTTTAGATCACGAAATTGACTAACAACAATCCCAAATGCTCTATAGCGCCCATTGAGCCTAACAAACACTTTTCGGCACTATTTACCTTCAGATCACGAAATGGACTTACAACACTCGAAAATGGTCTATAGCGCCCATTGAGCCTAAGAAACACTTTTCGGCACTTTTTAACGTCAGATCACGAAACGGACTAACAACACTCCCAAATGCTCTATAGCGCCCATTGAGCCTAACAAACACTTTTCGGCACTATTTACCTTCAGATCACGAAATGGACTTACAACACTCGAAAATGGTCTTTAGCGCCCATTGAGCCTAAGAAACACTTTTTGACACTTTTTAACGTCAGATCACGAAACGGACACTTTTTGCCACTATTTACCTTCAGATCACGAAATGGACTTACAACACTCCCAAATGCTCTAATAGCGCCCATTGAGCCTAACAAACACTTTTCGGCACTATTTACCTTCAGATCACAAAATGGATTTACAACACTCCCAAATGGTCTATAGCGCCCATTGAGCCTAACAAACACTTTTCGGCACTATTTACCTTTTGATCACGAAATTGACTAACAACACTCCCAAATGCTCTATAGCGCCCATTGAGCCCAACAAACACTTTTCGGCACTTTTTACCTTCAGATCACAAAATGGATTTACAACACTCCCAAATGGTCTATAGCGCCCATTGAGCCTAACAAGCACTTTTCGGCACTTTTTACCTTCAGATCACGAAATTGACTAACAACACTCGAAAATGGTCTTTAGCGCCCATTGAGCCTAAGAAACACTTTTCGACACTTTTTAACGTCAGATCACGAAACGGACACTTTTTGCCACTATTTACCTTCAGATCACGAAATGGACTTACAACACTCCCAAATGCTCTAATAGCGCCCATTGAGCCTAACAAACACTTTTCGGCACTATTTACCTTTTGATCACGAAATTGACTAACAACACTCCCAAATGCTCTATAGCGCTTATTGAGCCTAACAAACACTTTTCGGCACTTTTTACCTTCAGATCACAAAATGGATTTACAACACTCCCAAATGGCCTATAGCGCCCATTGAGCCTAACAAGCACTTTTCGGCACTTTTTACCTTCAGATCACGAAATTGACTAACAACACTCCCAAATGCTCTATAGCGCCCATTGAGCCTAACAAGCACTTTTCGGCACTTTTTACCTTCAGATCACGAAATTGACTAACAACACTCCCAAATGCTCTATAGCGCCCATTGAGCCAAACAAACACTTTTCGGCACTTTTTACCTTTAGATCACGAAATTGACTAACAACACTCCCAAATGCTCTATAGCGCCCATTGAGCCCAACAAACACTTTTCGGCACTTTTTACCTTCAGATCACGAAATGGACTTACAACACTCGAAAATGGTCTATTAGCGCCCATTGAGCCTAAGAAACACTTTTCGGTACTTTTTAACGTCAGATCACGAAACGGACTTACAACACTCCCAAATGGTCTATAGCGCCCATTGAGCCTAACAAACACTTTTTGGCACTATTTACCTTCAGATTACGAAATGGACTTACAACACTCCCAAATGCTCTATAGCGCCCATTGAGCCAAACAAACACTTTTCGGCACTTTTTACCTTTAGATCACGAAATTGACTAACAACACTCCCAAATGCTCTATAGCGCCCATTGAGCCCAACAAACACTTTTCGGCACTTTTTACCTTCAGATCACGAAATGGACTTACAACACTCCCAAATGCTCTATAGCGCCCATTGAGCCTAACAAACACTTTTCGGCACTTTTTACCGTCAGATCACGAAATGGACTTCCAACACTCCAAAATGGTCTATAGCGCACATTGAGCCAAACAAACACTTTTTCGCAATATTTACCTTCAGATCACGAAATGGATTTACAACACTCCCAAATGCTCTATAGCGCCCATTGAGCCTAACAAACACTTTTCGGCACTATTTACCTTTAGATCACGAAATTGACTAACAACAATCCCAAATGCTCTATAGCGCCCATTGAGCCTAACAAACACTTTTCGGCACTATTTACCTTCAGATCACGAAATGGACTTACAACACTCGAAAATGGTCTATAGCGCCCATTGAGCCTAAGAAACACTTTTCGGCACTTTTTAACGTCAGATCACGAAACGGACTAACAACACTCCCAAATGCTCTATAGCGCCCATTGAGCCTAACAAACACTTTTCGGCACTATTTACCTTCAGATCACGAAATGGACTTACAACACTCGAAAATGGTCTTTAGCGCCCATTGAGCCTAAGAAACACTTTTTGACACTTTTTAACGTCAGATCACGAAACGGACACTTTTTGCCACTATTTACCTTCAGATCACGAAATGGACTTACAACACTCCCAAATGCTCTAATAGCGCCCATTGAGCCTAACAAACACTTTTCGGCACTATTTACCTTCAGATCACAAAATGGATTTACAACACTCCCAAATGGTCTATAGCGCCCATTGAGCCTAACAAACACTTTTCGGCACTATTTACCTTTTGATCACGAAATTGACTAACAACACTCCCAAATGCTCTATAGCGCCCATTGAGCCCAACAAACACTTTTCGGCACTTTTTACCTTCAGATCACAAAATGGATTTACAACACTCCCAAATGGTCTATAGCGCCCATTGAGCCTAACAAGCACTTTTCGGCACTTTTTACCTTCAGATCACGAAATTGACTAACAACACTCGAAAATGGTCTTTAGCGCCCATTGAGCCTAAGAAACACTTTTCGACACTTTTTAACGTCAGATCACGAAACGGACACTTTTTGCCACTATTTACCTTCAGATCACGAAATGGACTTACAACACTCCCAAATGCTCTAATAGCGCCCATTGAGCCTAACAAACACTTTTCGGCACTATTTACCTTTTGATCACGAAATTGACTAACAACACTCCCAAATGCTCTATAGCGCTTATTGAGCCTAACAAACACTTTTCGGCACTTTTTACCTTCAGATCACAAAATGGATTTACAACACTCCCAAATGGCCTATAGCGCCCATTGAGCCTAACAAGCACTTTTCGGCACTTTTTACCTTCAGATCACGAAATTGACTAACAACACTCCCAAATGCTCTATAGCGCCCATTGAGCCTAACAAGCACTTTTCGGCACTTTTTACCTTCAGATCACGAAATTGACTAACAACACTCCCAAATGCTCTATAGCGCCCATTGAGCCAAACAAACACTTTTCGGCACTTTTTACCTTTAGATCACGAAATTGACTAACAACACTCCCAAATGCTCTATAGCGCCCATTGAGCCCAACAAACACTTTTCGGCACTTTTTACCTTCAGATCACGAAATGGACTTACAACACTCGAAAATGGTCTATTAGCGCCCATTGAGCCTAAGAAACACTTTTCGGTACTTTTTAACGTCAGATCACGAAACGGACTTACAACACTCCCAAATGGTCTATAGCGCCCATTGAGCCTAACAAACACTTTTTGGCACTATTTACCTTCAGATTACGAAATGGACTTACAACACTCCCAAATGCTCTATAGCGCCCATTGAGCCAAACAAACACTTTTCGGCACTTTTTACCTTTAGATCACGAAATTGACTAACAACACTCCCAAATGCTCTATAGCGCCCATTGAGCCCAACAAACACTTTTCGGCACTTTTTACCTTCAGATCACGAAATGGACTTACAACACTCCCAAATGCTCTATAGCGCCCATTGAGCCTAACAAACACTTTTCGGCACTTTTTACCGTCAGATCACGAAATGGACTTCCAACACTCCAAAATGGTCTATAGCGCACATTGAGCCAAACAAACACTTTTTGGCACTATTTACCTTCAGATCGCGAAATGGACTTACAACACTCCCTAATGCTCTATAGCGCCCATTGAGCCTAACAAACACTTTTCGGCACTTTTTACCTTCAGATCACGAAATTGACTAACAACTCTCCAAAATGCTCTATAGCGCCCATTGAGCCTAACAAACACTTTTTGGCACTATTTACCTTCAGATCACGAAATGGACTTACAACACTCGAAAATGGTCTATTAGCGCCCATTGAGCCTAAGAAACACTTTTCGGTACTTTTTAACGTCAGATCACGAAACGGACTTACAACACTCCCAAATGGTCTATAGCGCCCATTGAGCCTAACAAACACTTTTTGGCACTATTTACCTTCAGATTACGAAATGGACTTACAACACTCCCAAATGCTCTATAGCGCCTATTGAGCCAAACAAACACTTTTCGGCACTTTTTACCTTTAGATCACGAAATTGACTAACAACACTCCCAAATGCTCTATAGCGCCCATTGAGCCCAACAAACACTTTTCGGCACTTTTTACCTTCAGATCACGAAATGGACTTACAACACTCCCTAATGCTCTATAGCGCCCATTGAGCCTAACAAACACTTTTCGGCACTTTTTACCTTCAGATCACGAAATTGACTAACAACTCTCCCAAATGCTCTATAGCGCCCATTGAGCCTAACAAACACTTTTTGGCACTATTTACCTTCAGATCACGAAATGGACTTACAACACTCGAAAATGGTCTATTAGCGCCCATTGAGCCTAAGAAACACTTTTCGGTACTTTTTAACGTCAGATCACGAAATGGACTTCCAACACTCCAAAATGGTCTATAGCGCACATTGAGCCAAACAAACACTTTTTCGCAATATTTACCTTCAGATCACGAAATGGATTTACAACACTCCCAAATGCTCTATAGCGCCCATTGAGCCTAACAAACACTTTTCGGCACTATTTACCTTTAGATCACGAAATTGACTAACAACAATCCCAAATGCTCTATAGCGCCCATTGAGCCTAACAAACACTTTTCGGCACTATTTACCTTCAGATCACGAAATGGACTTACAACACTCGAAAATGGTCTATAGCGCCCATTGAGCATAAGAAACACTTTTCGGCACTTTTTAACGTCAGATCACGAAACGGACTAACAACACTCCCAAATGCTCTATAGCGCCCATTGAGCCTAACAAACACTTTTCGGCACTATTTACCTTCAGATCACGAAATGGACTTACAACACTCGAAAATGGTCTTTAGCGCCCATTGAGCCTAAGAAACACTTTTTGACACTTTTTAACGTCAGATCACGAAACGGACACTTTTTGCCACTATTTACCTTCAGATCACGAAATGGACTTACAACACTCCCAAATGCTCTAATAGCGCTTATTGAGCCTAACAAACACTTTTCGGCACTATTTACCTTTTGATCACGAAATTGACTAACAACACTCCCAAATGCTCTATAGCGCCCATTGAGCCCAACAAACACTTTTCGGCACTTTTTACCTTCAGATCACAAAATGGATTTACAACACTCCCAAATTGTCTATAGCGCACATTGAGCCAAACAAACACTTTTTCGCAATATTTACCTTCAGATCACGAAATGGATTTACAACACTCCCAAATGCTCTATAGCGCCCATTGAGCCTAACAAACACTTTTCGGCACTATTTACCTTTAGATCACGAAATTGACTAACAACAATCCCAAATGCTCTATAGCGCCCATTGAGCCTAACAAACACTTTTCGGCACTATTTACCTTCAGATCACGAAATGGACTTACAACACTCGAAAATGGTCTATAGCGCCCATTGAGCATAAGAAACACTTTTCGGCACTTTTTTAACGTCAGATCACGAAACGGACTAACAACACTCCAAATGCTCTATAGCGCCCATTGAGCCTAACAAACACTTTTCGGCACTATTTACCCTTCAGATCACGAAATGGACTTACGAACACTCGAAAATGGTCTTTAGCGCCCCCATTGAGCCTAAGAAACACTTTTTGACACTTTTAACGGTCAGATCACGAAACGGACACTTTTTGCCACTATTTACCTTCAGATCACGAAATGGGACTTACAACACTCCCAAATGCTCTAATAGCGCTTATTGAGCCTAACACAAACACTTTTCGGCACTATTTACCTTTTGATCACGGAAATTTGACTAACAACACTCCCCAAATGCTCTATAGCGCCCATTGAGCCCAACAAACACTTTTCGGCACTTTTTACCTTCAGATCACAAAATGGATTTAACAACACTCCCAAATTGTCTATAGCGCCCATTGAGCCTAACAAACACTTTTCGCACTATTTACCTTTTGATCACGAAATTGACTAACAACACTCCCAAAATGCTCTATAGCGCCCCATTGGAGCCCAACAAACACTTTTCGGCACTTTTTACCTTCAGATCACAAAATGGATTTACAACACTCCCAAATGGTCTATAGCGCCCCTTGAGCCTAAGAAACACTTTTTGGCACTTTTTAACGTCAGATCACGAACAGGACTAACAACACTCCCAAATGCTCTATACGGGCCCATTGAGCCTAACAAGCACTTTCGGCACTTTTACCTTCAGATCACGAAATTGACTAACAACAACACTCGAAAATGGTCTTTAGCGCCCATTGAACCTAAGAAACACTTTTCGACACTTTTTCACGTCAGATCACGAAACGACACTTTTTGCCACTATTTACCTTCAGATCACGAAATGGACTTCAACACTCCAAATGCTCTAATAGCGCCCATTGAGCCTAACAAACACTTTCGGCATATTTACCTTTTGATCACGAAATTGACTAACAACACTCCCAAATGCTCTATAGCGCTTATTGAGCCCAACAAACACTTTTCGGCACTTTTTACCTTCAGATCACAAAATGGATTTACAACACCTCCCAAATTGGTCTATAGCGCCCATTGAGCCTAACAAGCACTTTTCGCACTTTTTTACCTTCAGATCACGAAATTGACTAACAACACACTCCCCAAATGCTCTATAGCGCCCATTGAGCCAAACAAACACTTTTCGGCACTTTTTACCTGTTAGATCACGTAATGGACTTACAACACTCCCAAATGCTCTATAGCGCCCATTGAGCCAAACTAACACTTTTCGGGCACTTTTTACCTTTAGATCACGAAAATTGACCTAACAACACTCCCAAATGCTCTATAGCGCCCATTGAGCCCAAACAAACACTTTTCGGCACTTTTTACCTTCAGATCACGGAAATGGACTTACAACACTCCCAAATGCTCTATAGCGCCCATTGAGCCTAACAAACACTTTTCGGCACTTTTTACCGTCAGATCACGAAATGGACTTCCAACACTCCAAAATGGTCTATAGCGCACATTGAAGCCAAACAAACATTTTTTGGAACTATTTACCTTCAGATCGCGAAATGGACTTACAACACTCCCTAATGCTCTATAGCGCCCATTGGAGCCTAACAAACACTTTTCGGCACTTTTTACCTTCAGATCACGTAATTGACTAACAATCTCAAATGCTCTATAGCGGCCCATTGAGCCTAACAAACACTTTTTGGCACTTATTTACCTTCAGATCACGAAATGGACTTACAAACACTCGAAAATGGTCTATTAGCGCCCATTGAGCCTAAGAAACACTTTTCAGGTACTTTTTAACGTCAGATCACGAAACGGACTTACAACACTCCCAAATGGTCTATAGCGCCCATGAGCCTAACAAACACTTTTTGGCACTATTTACCTTCAGATTTACGAAATTGGACTTACAACACTCCCAAATGCTCTATAGCGCCATGAGCCAAACAAACACCTTTCGCACTTTTTACCTTCAGATCACGAAATGGACTTACAACACTCCAAATGCTCTATAGCGCCCATTGAGCCTACCAAACACTTTTCGGCACTTTTTACCAGTCAGATCAACGAAATGGACTGCGCACATTGAGCCAAACAAACACTTTTTGGCACTATTTACCTTCAGATCGCGAAATGGACTTACAACACTCCCTAATGCTCTATAGCGCCCATTGAGCCTAACAAACACTTTTCGGCACTTTTTACCTTCAGATCACGAAATTGACTAACAACTCTCCCAAATGCTCTATAGCGCCCATTGAGCCTAACAAACACTTTTTGGCACTATTTACCTTCAGATCACGAAATGGACTTACAACACTCGAAAATGGTCTATTAGCGCCCATTGAGCCTAAGAAACACTTTTTGACACTTTTTAACGTCAGATCACGAAACGGACACTTTTTGCCACTATTTACCTTCAGATCACGAAATGGACTTACAACACTCCCAAATGCTCTAATAGCGCCCATTGAGCCTAACAAACACTTTTCGGCACTATTTACCTTTTGATCACGAAATTGACTAACAACACTCCCAAATGCTCTATAGCGCCCATTGAGCCCAACAAACACTTTTCGGCACTTTTTACCTTCAGATCACAAAATGGATTTACAACACTCCCAAATGGTCTATAGCGCCCATTGAGCCTAACAAACACTTTTCGGCACTATTTACCTTTTGATCACGAAATTGACTAACAACACTCCCAAATGCTCTATAGCGCCCATTGAGCCCAACAAACACTTTTCGGCACTTTTTACCTTCAGATCACAAAATGGATTTACAACACTCCCAAATGGTCTATAGCGCCCATTGAGCCTAACAAGCACTTTTCGGCACTTTTTACCTTCAGATCACGAAATTGACTAACAACACTCGAAAATGGTCTTTAGCGCCCATTGAACCTAAGAAACACTTTTCGACACTTTTTAACGTCAGATCACGAAACGGACACTTTTTGCCACTATTTACCTTCAGATCACGAAATGGACTTACAACACTCCCAAATGCTCTAATAGCGCCCATTGAGCCTAACAAACACTTTTCGGCACTATTTACCTTTTGATCACGAAATTGACTAACAACACTCCCAAATGCTCTATAGCGCTTATTGAGCCCAACAAACACTTTTCGGCACTTTTTACCTTCAGATCACAAAATGGATTTACAACACTCCCAAATGGTCTATAGCGCCCATTGAGCCTAACAAGCACTTTTCGGCACTTTTTACCTTCAGATCACGAAATTGACTAACAACACTCCCAAATGCTCTATAGCGCCCATTGAGCCAAACAAACACTTTTCGGCACTTTTTACCTTTAGATCACGAAATGGACTTACAACACTCCCAAATGCTCTATAGCGCCCATTGAGCCAAACAAACACTTTTCGGCACTTTTTACCTTTAGATCACGAAATTGACTAACAACACTCCCAAATGCTCTATAGCGCCCATTGAGCCCAACAAACACTTTTCGGCACTTTTTACCTTCAGATCACGAAATGGACTTACAACACTCCCAAATGCTCTATAGCGCCCATTGAGCCTAACAAACACTTTTCGGCACTTTTTACCGTCAGATCACGAAATGGACTTCCAACACTCCAAAATGGTCTATAGCGCACATTGAGCCAAACAAACATTTTTTGGCACTATTTACCTTCAGATCGCGAAATGGACTTACAACACTCCCTAATGCTCTATAGCGCCCATTGAGCCTAACAAACACTTTTCGGCACTTTTTACCTTCAGATCACGAAATTGACTAACAACTCTCCCAAATGCTCTATAGCGCCCATTGAGCCTAACAAACACTTTTTGGCACTATTTACCTTCAGATCACGAAATGGACTTACAACACTCGAAAATGGTCTATTAGCGCCCATTGAGCCTAAGAAACACTTTTCGGTACTTTTTAACGTCAGATCACGAAACGGACTTACAACACTCCCAAATGGTCTATAGCGCCCATTGAGCCTAACAAACACTTTTTGGCACTATTTACCTTCAGATTACGAAATGGACTTACAACACTCCCAAATGCTCTATAGCGCCCATTGAGCCAAACAAACACTTTTCGGCACTTTTTACCTTCAGATCACGAAATGGACTTACAACACTCCCAAATGCTCTATAGCGCCCATTGAGCCTAACAAACACTTTTCGGCACTTTTTACCGTCAGATCACGAAATGGACTTCCAACACTCCAAAATGGTCTATAGCGCACATTGAGCCAAACAAACACTTTTTGGCACTATTTACCTTCAGATCGCGAAATGGACTTACAACACTCCCTAATGCTCTATAGCGCCCATTGAGCCTAACAAACACTTTTCGGCACTTTTTACCTTCAGATCACGAAATTGACTAACAACTCTCCCAAATGCTCTATAGCGCCCATTGAGCCTAACAAACACTTTTTGGCACTATTTACCTTCAGATCACGAAATGGACTTACAACACTCGAAAATGGTCTATTAGCGCCCATTGAGCCTAAGAAACACTTTTTGACACTTTTTAACGTCATATCACGAAACGGACACTTTTTGCCACTATTTACCTTCAGATCACGAAATGGACTTACAACACTCCCAAATGCTCTAATAGCGCCCATTGAGCCTAACAAACACTTTTCGGCACTATTTACCTTTTGATCACGAAATTGACTAACAACACTCCCAAATGCTCTATAGCGCCCATTGAGCCCAACAAACACTTTTCGGCACTTTTTACCTTCAGATCACAAAATGGATTTACAACACTCCCAAATGGTCTATAGCGCCCATTGAGCCTAACAAACACTTTTCGGCACTATTTACCTTTTGATCACGAAATTGACTAACAACACTCCCAAATGCTCTATAGCGCCCATTGAGCCCAACAAACACTTTTCGGCACTTTTTACCTTCAGATCACAAAATGGATTTACAACACTCCCAAATGGTCTATAGCGCCCATTGAGCCTAACAAGCACTTTTCGGCACTTTTTACCTTCAGATCACGAAATTGACTAACAACACTCGAAAATGGTCTTTAGCGCCCATTGAACCTAAGAAACACTTTTCGACACTTTTTAACGTCAGATCACGAAACGGACACTTTTTGCCACTATTTACCTTCAGATCACGAAATGGACTTACAACACTCCCAAATGCTCTAATAGCGCCCATTGAGCCTAACAAACACTTTTCGGCACTATTTACCTTTTGATCACGAAATTGACTAACAACACTCCCAAATGCTCTATAGCGCTTATTGAGCCCAACAAACACTTTTCGGCACTTTTTACCTTCAGATCACAAAATGGATTTACAACACTCCCAAATGGTCTATAGCGCCCATTGAGCCTAACAAGCACTTTTCGGCACTTTTTACCTTCAGATCACGAAATTGACTAACAACACTCCCAAATGCTCTATAGCGCCCATTGAGCCAAACAAACACTTTTCGGCACTTTTTACCTTTAGATCACGAAATGGACTTACAACACTCCCAAATGCTCTATAGCGCCCATTGAGCCAAACAAACACTTTTCGGCACTTTTTACCTTTAGATCACGAAATTGACTAACAACACTCCCAAATGCTCTATAGCGCCCATTGAGCCCAACAAACACTTTTCGGCACTTTTTACCTTCAGATCACGAAATGGACTTACAACACTCCCAAATGCTCTATAGCGCCCATTGAGCCTAACAAACACTTTTCGGCACTTTTTACCGTCAGATCACGAAATGGACTTCCAACACTCCAAAATGGTCTATAGCGCACATTGAGCCAAACAAACATTTTTTGGCACTATTTACCTTCAGATCGCGAAATGGACTTACAACACTCCCTAATGCTCTATAGCGCCCATTGAGCCTAACAAACACTTTTCGGCACTTTTTACCTTCAGATCACGAAATTGACTAACAACTCTCCCAAATGCTCTATAGCGCCCATTGAGCCTAACAAACACTTTTTGGCACTATTTACCTTCAGATCACGAAATGGACTTACAACACTCGAAAATGGTCTATTAGCGCCCATTGAGCCTAAGAAACACTTTTCGGTACTTTTTAACGTCAGATCACGAAACGGACTTACAACACTCCCAAATGGTCTATAGCGCCCATTGAGCCTAACAAACACTTTTTGGCACTATTTACCTTCAGATTACGAAATGGACTTACAACACTCCCAAATGCTCTATAGCGCCCATTGAGCCAAACAAACACTTTTCGGCACTTTTTACCTTCAGATCACGAAATGGACTTACAACACTCCCAAATGCTCTATAGCGCCCATTGAGCCTAACAAACACTTTTCGGCACTTTTTACCGTCAGATCACGAAATGGACTTCCAACACTCCAAAATGGTCTATAGCGCACATTGAGCCAAACAAACACTTTTTGGCACTATTTACCTTCAGATCGCGAAATGGACTTACAACACTCCCTAATGCTCTATAGCGCCCATTGAGCCTAACAAACACTTTTCAGCACTTTTTACCTTCAGATCACGAAATTGACTAACAACTCTCCCAAATGCTCTATAGCGCCCATTGAGCCTAACAAACACTTTTTGGCACTATTTACCTTCAGATCACGAAATGGACTTACAACACTCGAAAATGGTCTATTAGCGCCCATTGAGCCTAAGAAACACTTTTCGGTACTTTTTAACGTCAGATCACGAAACGGACTTACAACACTCCCAAATGGTCTATAGCGCCCATTGAGCCTAACAAACACTTTTTGGCACTATTTACCTTCAGATTACGAAATGGACTTACAACACTCCCAAATGCTCTATAGCGCCCATTGAGCCAAACAAACACTTTTCGGCACTTTTTACCTTTAGATCACGAAATTGACTAACAACACTCCCAAATGCTCTATAGCGCCCATTGAGCCCAACAAACACTTTTCGGCACTTTTTACCTTCAGATCACGAAATGGACTTACAACACTCCCTAATGCTCTATAGCGCCCATTGAGCCTAACAAACACTTTTCGGCACTTTTTACCTTCAGATCACGAAATTGACTAACAACTCTCCCAAATGCTCTATAGCGCCCATTGAGCCTAACAAACACTTTTTGGCACTATTTACCTTCAGATTACGAAATGGACTTACAACACTCCCAAATGCTCTATAGCGCCCATTGAGCCAAACAAACACTTTTCGGCACTTTTTACCTTCAGATCACGAAATGGACTTACAACACTCCCAAATGCTCTATAGCGCCCATTGAGCCTAACAAACACTTTTCGGCACTTTTTACCGTCAGATCACGAAATGGACTTCCAACACTCCAAAATGGTCTATAGCGCACATTGAGCCAAACAAACACTTTTTGGCACTATTTACCTTCAGATCGCGAAATGGACTTACAACACTCCCTAATGCTCTATAGCGCCCATTGAGCCTAACAAACACTTTTCGGCACTTTTTACCTTCAGATCACGAAATTGACTAACAACTCTCCCAAATGCTCTATAGCGCCCATTGAGCCTAACAAACACTTTTTGGCACTATTTACCTTCAGATCACGAAATGGACTTACAACACTCGAAAACTATTAGCGCCCATTGCGCCTAAGAACACTTTTCGTACTTTTTAACGTCAGATCACGAAACGGACTTACAACACTCCCAAATGGTCTATAGCGCCCATTGAGCCTAACAAACACTTTTTGGCACTATTTACCTTCAGATTACGAAATGGACTTACAACACTCCCAAATGCTCTATAGCGCCCATTGAGCCAAACAAACACTTTTCGGCACTTTTTACCTTTAGATCACGAAATTGACTAACAACACTCCCAAATGCTCTATAGCGCCCATTGAGCCCAACAAACACTTTTCGCACTTTTTACCTTCAGATCACGAAATGGACTTACAACACTCCTAATGCTCTATAGCGCCCATTGAGCCTAACAAACACTTTTCGGCACTTTTTACCTTCAGATCACGAAATTGACTAACAACTCTCCCAAATGCTCTATAGCGCCCATTGAGACTAACAAACACTTTTTGGGCACTATTTACCTTCAGATCACGAAATGGACTTACAACACTCGAAAATGGTCTATTAGCGCCCATTGAGCCTAAGAAACACTTTTCGGTACTTTTTAACGTCAGATCACGAAATGGACTTCCAACACTCCAAAATGGTCTATAGCGCACATTGAGCCAAACAAACACTTTTTCGCAATATTTACATTCAGATCACGAAATGGATTTACAACACTCCCAAATGCTCTATAGCGCCCATTGAGCCTAAACAAACACTTTTCGCACTATTTACCTTTAGATCACGAATTGACTAACAACAATCCAAATGCTCTATAGCGCCCATTGAGCCTAACAAACACTTTTCGGCACTATTTACCTTCAGATCACGAAATGGACTTACAACACTCGAAAATGGTCTATAGCGCCCATTGAGCCTAAGAAACACTTTTCGGCACTTTTTAACGTTAGATCACGAAACGGACTAACACACTCCCAAATGCTCTATAGCGCCCATTGAGCCTAACAAACACTTTTCGGCACTATTTACCTTCAGATCACGAAATGGACTTACAACACTCGAAAATGGTCTTTAGCGCCCATTGAGCCTAACAAACACTTTTCGGCACTTTTTACCGTCAGATCACGAAATGGACTTCCAACACTCCAAAATGGTCTATAGCGCACATTGAGCCAAACAAACACTTGTTGGCACTATTTACCTTCAGATCGCGAAATGGACTTACAACACTCCCTAATGCTCTATAGCGCCATTGAGCCTAACAAACACTTTTCGGCACTTTTTACCTTCAGATCACGAAATTGACTAACAACTCTCCCAAATGCTCTATAGCGCCATTGAGCCTAACAAACACTTTTCGGCACTATTTACCTTCAGATCACGAAATGGACTTACAACACTCGAAAATGGTCTTTAGCGCCCATTGAGCCTAAGAAAACACTTTTTGACACATTTTAACGTCAGATCACGAAACGGACACTTTTTGCCACTATTTACCTTCAGATCACGAAAGGGACTTACAACACTCCCAAATGCTCTAATAGCGCCCATTGAGCCTAACAAACACTTTTCGGCACTATTTACCTTTTGATCACGAAATTGATCTAACAAACACTCCGAAATGCTCTATAGCGCCCATTGAGCCTAACAAACACTTTTCGGCACTTTTTACCGTCAGATCAACGAAATGGACTTCCAACACTCCCAAATGGTCTATAGCGCCCATTGAGCCTAACAAACACTTTTCGGCACTATTTACCTTTTGATCACGAAATTGACTAACAACACTCCCAAAATGCTCTATAGCGCCCATTGAGCCCAACAAACACTTTTTGGCACTTTTTACCTTCAGATCACAAAATGGATTTACAACACTCCCAAATGGTCTATAGCGCCATTGAGCCTAACAAGCACTTTTCGGCACTTTTTACCTTCAGATCACGAAATTGACTAACAACACTCGAAAATGGTCTTAGCGCCCATTGAGCCTAAGAAACACTTTTCGACACTTTTTAACGTCAGATCACGAAACGGACACTTTTTGCCACTATTTACCTTCAGATCACGAAATGGACTTACAACACTCCCAAATGCTCTAATAGCGCCCATTTAGCCTAACAAACACTTTTCGGCACTATTTACCTTTTGATCAAGAAATTGACTAACAACACTCCCAAATGCTCTATAGCGCTTATTGAGCCAACAAACACTTTTCGGCACTTTTTACCTTCAGATCACAAAATGGATTTACAACACTCCAAATGGTCTATAGCGCCCATTGAGCCTAACAAGCACTTTTCGGCACTTTTTTACCTTCAGATCACGAAATTGACTAACAACACTCCCAAATGCTCTATAGCGCCCATTGAGCCAAACAAACACTTTTCGGCACTTTTTACCTTTAGATCACGAATGGACTTACAACACTCCCAAATGCTCTATAGCGCCCATTGAGCCAAACAAACACTTTTCGGCACTTTTTACCTTTAGATCACGAAATTGACTAACAACACTTCCAAATGCTCTATAGCGCCCATTGAGCCCAACAAACACTTTCGGCACTTTTTACCTTCAGATCACGAAATGGACTTACAACACTCCCAAATGCTCTATAGCGCCCATTGAGGCCTAACAAACACTTTTCGCACTTTTTACCGTCAAGATCACGAAATGGACTTCCAACACTCCAAAATGTCTATAGCGCACATTGAGCCAAACAAACACTTTTTGGCACTATTTACCTTCAGATCGCGAAATGGACTTACAACACTCCCTAATGCTCTATAGCGCCCATTGAGCCTAACAAACACTTTTCGGCACTTTTTTACCTTCAAGATCACGAAATTGACTAACAACTCTCCCAAATGCTCTATAGCGCCCATTGAGCCTAACAAACACTTTTCGCACTTTTTTACCTTCAGATCACGAAATGACTTACAACACTCGAAAATGGTCTATAGCGCCCATTGAGCCTAAGAAACACTTTTCGGCACTTTTTAACGTCAGATCACGAAACGGACTAACAACACTCCCAAATGCTCTATAGCGCCATTGAGCCTAACAAACACTTTTCGGCACTATTTACCTTCAGATCACGAAATGGACTTACAACACTCGAAAATGGTCTTTAGCGCCCATTGAGCCTAAGAAACACTTTTGACACTTTTTAACGTCAGATCACGAAACGGACACTTTTTGCCACTATTTATCTTCAGATCACGAAATGGACTTACAACACTCCCAAATGCTCTAATAGCGCCCATTGAGCCTAACAAACACTTTTCGGCACTATTTACCTTTGATCACGAAATTGACTAACAACACTCCCAAATGCTCTATAGCGCCCATTGAGCCCAACAAACACTTTTCGGCACTTTTTACCTTCAGATCACGAAATGGACTTACAACACTCCAAATGCTCTAATAGCGCCCATTGAGCCTAACAAACACTTTTCGGCACTATTTACCTTTTGATCACGAAATTGACTAACAACACTCCCAATGCTCTATAGTCGCCCATTGAGCCCAACAAACACTTTTCGGCACTTTTTACCTTCAGATCACAAAATGATTTACAACACTCCAAATGGTCTATAGCGCCCATTGAGCCTAACAAACACTTTTCGGCACTATTTACCTTTTGATCACGAAATTGACTAACAACACTCCCAAATGCTCTATAGCGCCCATTGAGCCCAAAAAACACTTTTCGGCACTTTTTACCTTCAATCACAAAATGGATTTACAACACTCCCAAATGGTCTATAGCGCCCATTGAGCCTAACAAGCACTTTTCGGCACTTTTACCTTCAGATCACGAAATTGACTTACAACACTCGAAAATGGTCTTTAGCGCCCATTGAGCCTAAGAAACACTTTCGACACTTTTTAACGTCAGATCACGAAACGGACACTTTTGCACTATTTACCTTCAGATCACGAAATGGACTTACAACACTCCCAAATGCTCTAATAGCGCCCATTGAGCCTAACAAACACTTTTCGGCACTATTTACCTTTTTGATCACGAAATTGACTAACAACACTCCCAAATGCTCTATAGCGCCCATTGAGCCCAACAAACACTTTTCGGCACTTTTTACCTTCAGATCACAAAATGGATTTACAACACTCCCAAATGGTCTATAGCGCCCATTGAGCCTAACAAACACTTTCGGCACTATTACCTTTTGATCACGAAATTGACTAACAACACTCCCAAATGCTCTATAGCGCCCATTGAGCCAACAAACACTTTTCGGCACTTTTTACCTTCAGATCACAAAATGGATTTACAACACTCCCAAATGGTCTATAGCGCCCATTGAGCCTAACAAGCACTTTTCGGCACTTTTTACCTTCAGATCACGAAATTGACTAACAACACTCCCAATGCTCTATAGCGCCCATTGAGCCAAACAAACACTTTTCCGGCACTTTTTACCTTTAGATCACGAAATTGAACTAACAACACTCCCAAATGCTCTATAGCGCCCTATTGAGCCAACAAACACTTTTCGGCACTTTTTACCTTCAGATCACGAAATGGACTTACAACACTCGAAAATGGTCTATTAGGGCTCATTGAGCCCCTAAGAAACACTTTTCGGTACTTTTTAACGCTCAGATCACGAAACGGACTTACAAACACATCCCAAATGGTCTATAGCGCCCATTGAGCTAACAAACACTTTTTGGCACTATTTACCTTCAGATTACGAAATGGACTTACAACACTCCCAAATGCTCTATAGCGCCCATTGAGCCAAACAAAACACTTTTCGGCACTTTTACCTTTAGATCACGAAATTGACTAACAACACTCCCAAATGCTCTATAGCGCCCATTGAGCCCAACAAACACTTTTCGGCACTTTTTACCTTCAGATCACGAAATGGACTTACAACACTCCCAAATGCTCTATAGCGCCCATTGAGCCTAACAAACACTTTTCGCACTTTTTACCGTCAGATCACGAAATGGACTTCCAACACTCCAAAATGGTCTATAGCGCACATTGAGCCAAACAAACACTTTTTGGCACTATTTACCTTCAGATCGCGAAATGGACTTACAACACTCCCCTAATGCTCTATAGCGCCCCATTGAGCCTAACAAACACTTTTCGGCACTTTTTACCTTCAGATCACGAAATTGACTAACAACTCTCCCAAATGCTCTATAGCGCCCATTGAGCCTAACAAACACTTTTTGGCACTATTTACCTTCAGATCACGAAATGGACTTACAACACTCGAAAATGGTCTATTAGCGCCCATTGAGCCTAAGAAACACTTTTCGGTACTTTTTAACGTCAGATCACGAAACGGACTTACAACACTCCCAAATGGTCTATAGCGCCCATTGAGCTCTAACAAACACTTTTTGGCACTATTTACCTTCAGATTACGAAATGGACTTACAACACTCCCAAATGCTCTATAGCGCCCATTTAGCCTAACAAACACTTTTCGGCACTATTTACCTTTAGATCACGAAATTGACTAACAACACTCCCAAATGCTCTATAGCGCCCATTGAGCCTAACAAACAACTTTCGGCACTATTTACCTTCAATCACGAAATGGACTTACAACACTCGAAAATGGTCTATAGCGCCCATTGAGCCTAACAAACACTTTTTGGCACTTTTTACCTTCAGATCACGAAATGGACTTACATCACTCGAAAATGGTCTATAGCGCCCATTGAGCCTAAGAAACACTTTCGGAACTTTTAACGTCAGATCACGAAATTGACTAACAACACTCCCAAATGCTCTATAGCGCCCATTTGAGCCTAACAAACACTTTTCGGCACTTTTTACCGTCAGATCACGAAATGGACTTCCAACACTCCAAAATGGTCTATAGCGCACATTGAGCCAAACAAACACTTTTTGGCACTATTAACCTTCAGATCGCGAAATGGACTTACAACACTCCCTAATGCTCTATAGCGCCCATTGAGCCTAACAAACACTTTTCGGCACTTTTTACCTTCAGATCACGAAATTGACTAACAACTCTCCCAAATGCTCTATAGCGCCCATTGAGCCTAACAAACACTTTTCGGCACTATTTACCTTTAGATCACGAAATTGACTAACAACACTCCCAAATGCTCTATAGCGCCCATTGAGCCTAACAAACACTTTTCGGCACTATTTACCTTCAGATCACGAAATGACTTACAACACTCGAAAATGGTCTATAGCGCCCATTGAGCCTAACAAACACTTTTTGGCACTATTTACCTTCAGATTACGAAATGGACTTACAACACTCCCAAATGCTCTATAGCGCCCATTTAGCCTAACAAACACTTTTCGGCACTATTTACCTTTAGATCACGAAATTGACTAACATCACTCCCAAATGCTCTATAGCGCCCATTGAGCCTAACAAACACTTTTCGGCACTTTTTACCTTCAGATCACGAAATGGACTTACAACACTCGAAAATGGTCTATAGCGCCCATTGAGCCTAAGAAACACTTTTCGGAACTTTTTTAACGTCAGATCACGAAATGGACTAACAACACTCCCAAATGCTCTATAGCGCCCATTGAGCCTAACAAACACTTTTCGGCACTATTTACCTTTAGATCACGAATGACTAACAACACTCCCAAATGCTCTATAGCGCCCATTGAGCCCAACAAACACTTTTTGGCACTTTTTACCTTCAGATCACAAAATGGATTTACTAACACTCCCAAATGGTCTATAGCGCCCATTGAGCTAACAAGCGCTTTTCGCACTTTTTACCTTCAGATCACGAAATTGACTAACAACACTCCCAAATGCTCTATAGCGCCCATTGAGCCAAACAAACACCTTTTCGGCACTTTTTACCGTCAGATCACGAAATGACTTCCAACACTCCAAAATGGTCTATAGCGCACATTGAGCCCAAACAAACACTTTTTCGCACTATTTACCTTCAGATCACGAAATGGATGTACAACACTCTCAAATGCTCTATAGCGCCCATTGAGCCTAACAAACACTTTTCGGCACTATTTACCTTTAGATCACGAAATTGACTAACAACAATCCCAAATGCTCTATAGCGCCCATTGAGCCTAACAAACACTTTTCGGCACTATTTACCTTCAGATCACGAAATGGACTTACAACAACTCGAAAATGGTCTATAGCGCCCATTGAGCCTAAGAAACACTTTGGCACTTTTAACGTCAGATCACGAAACGGACTAACAACACTCCCAAATGCTCTATAGCGCCCATTGAGCCTAACAAACACTTTTCGGCACTATTTACCCTTCAGATCACGAAATGGACTTACAACACTCGAAAATGGTCTTTAGCGCCCATTGAGCCTAAGAAACACTTTTTGACAACTTTTAACGTCAGATCACGAAACGGACACTTTTTGCCACTATTTACCTTCAGATCACAAAATGGACTTACAACACTCCCAAATGCTCTAATAGCGCCCATTGAGCCTAACAAACACTTTTCGGCACTATTACCTTTTGATCACGAAATTGACTAACAACACTCCCAAATGCTCTATAGCGCCCATTGAGCCCAACAAACACTTTTCGGCACTTTTTACCTTCAGATCACAAAATGGATTACAACACTCCCAAATGGTCTATAGCGCCCATTGAGCCTAACAAACACTTTTCGGCACTATTTACCCTTTTGATCACGAAATTGACTAACAACACTCCCAAATGCTCTATAGCGCCCATTGAGCCCAACAAACACTTTTCGGCACTTTTTACCTTTCAGATCACAAAATGGATTTACAACACTCCCAAATGGTCTATAGCGCCCATTGAGCCTAACAAGCACTTTTCGGCACTTTTTACCTTCAGATCACGAAATTGACTAACAACACTCCCAAATGCTCTATAGCGCCCATTGAGCCAAACAAACACTTTTCGGCACTTTTTACCTTCAGATCACGAAATTGACTAACACTCTCCCAAATGCTCTATAGCGCCCATTGAGCCTAACAAACACTTTTGGCACTATTTACCTTCAGATCACGAAATGGACTTACAACACTCGAAAATGGTCTATTAGCGCCCATTGAGCCTAAGAAACACTTTTCCGTACTTTTAACGTCAGATCACGAAACGGACTTACAACACTCCCAAATGGTCTATAGCGCCCATTGAGCCTAACAAACACTTTTTGGCACTATTTACCTTTAGATCACGAAATTGACTAACAACAATCCCAAATGCTCTATAGCGCCCATTGAGCCTAACAAACACTTTTCGGCACTATTTACCTTCAGATCACGAAATGGACTTACAACACTCGAAAATGGTCTATAGCGCCCTTGAGCCTAAGAAACACTTTTGGCACTTTTAACGTCAGATCACGAAACGACTAACAACACTCCCAAATGCTCTATAGCGCCCATTGAGCCTAACAAACACTTTTCGGCACTATTTACCTTCAGATCACGAAATGGACTTACAACCACTCGAAAATGGTCTTTAGCGCTCATTGAGCCTAAGAAACACTTTTGACACTTTTTAACGTCAGATCACAAAACGGACACTTTTTGCCACTATTTACCTCAGATCACAAAATGGACTTACAACACTCCCAAATGCTCTAATAGCGGCCCATTGAGCCTAACAAACACTTTTCGGCACTATATTACCTTTTGATCACGAAATTGACTAACAACACTCCCAAATGCTCTATAGCGCCCATTGAGCCCAACAAACACTTTTCGGCACTTTTTACCTTCAGATCACAAAATGGATTCACAACACTCCCAAATGGTCTATAGCGCCCATTGAGCCTAACAAACACTTTCGGCACTTTTTACCTTCAGATCACGAAATTGACTAACAACACTCCCAAATGCTCTATAGCGCCCATTGAGCCAAACAAAACACTTTTCGGCATTTTTTACCTTCAGATCACGAAATTGACTAACAACTCTCCCAAATGCTCTATAGCGCCCATTGAGCCTAACAAACACTTTTTGGCACTATTTACCTTCAGATCACGAAATGGACTTACAACACTCGAAAATGGTCTATTAGCGCCCATTGAGCCTAAGAAACACTTTTCGTACTTTTTAACGTCAGATCACGAAACGGACTTACAACACTCCCAAATGCTCTATAGCGCCCATTTAGCCTAACAAACACTTTTCGGCACTATTTACCTTTAGATCACGAAATTGACTAACAACACTCCAAATGCTCTATAGCGCCCATTGAGCCTAACAAACACTTTTCGGCACTATTTACCTTCAGATCACGAAATGGACTTACAACACTCGAAAATGGTCTATAGCGCCCATTGAGCCTAACAAACACTTTTTGGCACTTTTTACCTTCAGATCACGAAATGGACTTACATCACTCGAAAATGGTCTATAGCGCCCATTGAGCCTAAGAAACACTTTTCGGAACTTTTTAACGTCAGATCACGAAATTGACTAACAACACTCCCAAATGCTCTATAGCGCCCATTGAGCCTAACAAACACTTTTCGGCACTTTTTACCGTCAGATCACGAAATGGGACTTCCAACACTCCAAAATGGTCTATAGCGCACATTGAGCCAAACAAACACTTTTTGGCACTATTAACCTTCAGATCGCGAAATGGACTTACAACACTCCCTAATGCTCTATAGCGCCCATTGAGCCTAACAAACACTTTTCGGCACTTTTTACCTTCAGATCACGAAATTGACTAACAACTCTCCAAATGCTCTATAGCGCCCATTGAGCCTAACAAACACTTTTCGGCACTATTTACCTTTAGATCACGAAATTGACTAACAACACTCCCAAATGCTCTATACGCCCATTGAGCCTAACAAACACTTTTCGGCACTATTTACCTTCAGATCACGAAATGGGACTTACAACACTCGAAAATGGTCTATAGCGCCCATTGAGCCTAACAAACACTTTTTGGCACTATTTACCTTCAGATTACGAAATGGACTTACAACACTCCCAAATGCTCTATAGCGCCCATTTAGCCTAACAAACACTTTTCGGCACTATTTACCTTTAGATCACGAAATTGACTAACATCACTCCCAATGCTCTATAGCGCCCATTGAGCCTAACAAACACTTTTCGGCACTTTTTACCTTCAGATCACGAAATGGACTTACAACACTCGAAAATGGTCTATAGCGCCCCATTGAGCCTAAGAAACACTTTTCGGAACTTTTTAACGTCAGATCACGAAATGGACTAACAACACTCCCAAATGCTCTATAGCGCCCATTGAGCCTAACAAACACTTTTCGGCACTATTTACCTTTAGATCACGGAAATTGACTAACAACACTCCCAAATGCTCTATAGCGCCCATTGAGCCCAACAAACACTTTTTGGCACTTTTTACCTTCAGATCACAAAATGGATTTACAACACTCCCAAATGGTCTATAAGCGCCCATTGAGCCTAACAAGCACTTTTCGGCACTTTTTACCTTCAGATCACGAAATTGACTAACAACACTCCCAAATGCTCTATAGCGCCCATTGAGCCAAACAAACACTTTTCGGCACTTTTTACCGTCAGATCACGAATGGACTTCCAACACTCCAAAATGGTCTATAGCGCACATTGAGCCAAACAAAACACTTTTTCGCACTATTTACCTTCAGATCACGAAATGGATGTACAACACTCTCAAATGCTCTATAGCGCCCATTGAGCCTAACAAACACTTTTCGGCACTATTTACCTTTAGATCACGAAATTGACTAACAACAATCCCAAATGCTCTATAGCGCCCATTGAGCCTAACAAACACTTTTCGGCACTATTTACCTTCAGATCACGAAATGGACTTACAACAACTCGAAAATGGTCTATAGCGCCCATTGAGCCTAAGAAACACTTTTGGCACTTTTTAACGTCAGATCACGAAATGGACTAACAACACTCCAAATGCTCTATAGCGCCCATTGAGCCTAACAAACACTTTTCGGCACTATTTACCTTCAGATCACGAAATGGACTTACAACACTCGAAAATGGTCTTTAGCGCCCATTGAGCCTAAGAAACACTTTTGACACTTTTTAACGTCAGATCACGAAACGGACACTTTTTGCCACTATTTACCTTCAGATCACAAAATGGACTTACAACACTCCCAAATGCTCTAATAGCGCCCATTGAGCCTAACAAAACACTTTTCGGCACTATTTACCTTTTGATCACGAAATTGACTAACAACACTCCCAAATGCTCTATAGCGCCCATTGAGCCCAACAAACACTTTTCGGCACTTTTTACCTTCAGATCACAAAATGGATTTACAACACTCCCAAATGGTCTATAGCGCCCATTGAGCCTAACAAACACTTTTCGGCACTATTTACCTTTTGATCACGAAATTGACTAACAACACTCCCAAATGCTCTATAGCGCCCATTGAGCCCAACAAACACTTTTCGGCACTTTTTACCTTCAGATCACAAAATGGATTTACAACACTCCCAATGGTCTATAGCGCCCATTGAGCCTAACAAGCACTTTTCGGCACTTTTTACCTTCAGATCACGAAATTGACTAACAACACTCCCAAATGCTCTATAGCGCCCATTGAGCCAAACAAACACTTTTCGGCACTTTTTACCTTCAGATCACGAAATTGACTAACAACTCTCCCAAATGCTCTATAGCGCCCATTGAGCCTAACAAACACTTTTTGGCACTATTTACCTTCAGATCACGAAATGGACTTACTCAACACTCGAAAATGGTCTATTAGCGCCCATTGAGCCTAAGAAACACTTTTCCGTACTTTTTAACGTCAGATCACGAAACGGACTTACAACACTCCCAAATGGTCTATAGCGCCCATTGAGCCTAACAAAACACTTTTTGGCACTATTTACCTTTAGATCACGAAATTGACTAACAACAATCCCAAATGCTCTATAGCGCCCATTGAGCCTAACAAACACTTTTCGGCACTATTTACCTTCAGATCACAAAATGGACTTACAACACTCGAAAATGGTCTATAGCGCCCCATTGAGCCTAAGAAACACTTTTGGCACTTTTTAACGTCAGATCACGAAACGGACTAACAACACTCCCAAATGCTCTATAGCGCCCATTGAGCCTAACAAACACTTTTCGGCACTATTTACCTTCAGATCACGAAATGGACTTACAACACTCGAAAATGGTCTTTAGCGCTCATTGAGCCTAAGAAACACTTTTTGACACTTTTTAACGTCAGATCACAAAACGGACACTTTTTGCCACTATTTACCTTCAGATCACAAAATGGACTTACAACACTCCCAAATGCTCTAATAGCGCCCATTGAGCCTAACAAACACTTTTCGGCACTATTTACCTTTTGATCACGAAATTGACTAACAACACTCCCAAATGCTCTATAGCGCCCATTGAGCCCAACAAACACTTTCGGCACTTTTTACCTTCAGATCACAAAATGGATTCACAACACTCCCAAATGGTCTATAGCGCCCATTGAGCCTAACAACACTTTTCGGCACTATTTACCTTTTGATCACGAAATTGACTAACAACACTCCCAATGCTCTATAGCGCCCATTGAGCCCAACAAACACTTTTCGGCACTTTTCTACCTTCAGATCACAAAATGGATTTACAACACTCCCAAATGGTCTATAGCGCCCATTGAGCCTAACAAGCACTTTTCGCACTTTTTACCTTCAGATCACGAAATTGACTAACAACACTCCCAAATGCTCTATAGCGCCCATTGAGCCAAACAAACACTTTTCGGCATTTTTTACCTTCAGATCACGAAATTGACTAACAACTCTCCCAAATGCTCTATAGCGCCCCTTGAGCTAACAAACACTTTTTTGGCACTATTTACCTTCAGATCCACGAAATGGACTTACAACACTCGAAAATGGTCTATTAGCGCCCATTGAGCCTAAGAAACACTTTTCCGTACTTTTTAACGTCAGATCACGAAACGGACTTACAACACTCCCAAATGCTCTATAGCGCCCATTTAGCCTAACAAACACTTTTCGGCACTATTTACCTTTAGATCACGAAATTGACTAACAACACTCCAAATGCTCTATAGGCCCATTGAGCCTAACAAACACTTTTTGGCACTATTTACCTTCAGATCACGAAATGGACTTACAACACTCGAAAATGGTCTATAGCGCCCATTGAGCCTAAGAAACACTTTTCGGAACTTTTTAACGTCAGATCACGAAATTGACTAACAACACTCCCAAATGCTCTATAGCGCCATTGAGCCTAACAAACACTTTTCGGCACTATTTACCTTTAGATCACGAAATTGACTAACAACACTCCCAAATGCTCTATAGCGCCCATTGAGCCCAACAAACACTTTTCGGCACTTTTTACCTTCAGATCACAAAATGGATTTACAAAACTCCCAAATGGTCTATAGCGCCCATTGAGCCTAACAAGCACTTTTCGGCACTTTTTACCTTCAGATCACGAAATTGACTAACAACACTCCCAAATGCTCTATAGCGCCCATTGAGCTAACAAACACTTTTCGGCACTATTTACCTTCAGATCACGAAATGGACTTACAAACACTCGAAAATGGTCTATAGCGCCCATTGAGCCAAACAAACACATTTTCGCACTATTTACCTTCAGATCACGAAATGGATTTACAACACTCCAAATGCTCTATAGCCGCCCATTTAGCCTAACAAAACACTTTTCGGCACTATTTACCTTTAGATCACGAAATTGACTAACAACACTCCCAAATGCTCTATAGCGCCCATTTGAGCCTAACAAACACTTTTCGGCACTTTATACATCAGATCACGAAATGGACTTACAACACTCGAAAATGGTCTATAGCGCCCATTGAGCCTAGAAAACACTTTTCGGAACTTTTTTAACGTCAGATCACGAAATTGACTAACAACACTCCCAAATGCTCTATAGCGCCATTTGAGCCTAACAAACACTTTTTGACACTATTTACCTTCAGATCACGAATGGATTTACAACACTCCCAAATGCTTCTATAGCGCCCATTGAAGCCTAACAAACACTTTTCGGCAACTATTTACCTTTAGATCACGAAATTGACTAACAACACTCCCAAATGCTCTATAGCGCCCATTGAGCCTAACAAACACTTTTCGGCACTATTTACCTTCAGATCACGAAATTGACTAACAACACTCCCAAATGCTCTATAGCGCCCATTGAGCCCAACAAACACTTTTCGGCACTTTTTACCTTCAGATCACAAAATGGATTTACAACACTCCCAAATGGTCTATAGCGCCCATTGAGCCTAACAAGCACTTTTCGGCACTTTTTACCTTCAGATCACGAAATTGACTAACAACACTCCCAAATGCTCTATAGCGCCCATTGAGCCAAACAAACACTTTTCGGCACTTTTTACCTTCAGATCACGAAATTGACTAACAACTCTCCCAAATGCTCTATAGCGCCCATTGAGCCTAACAAACACTTTTTGGCACTATTTACCTTCAGATCACGAAATGGACTTACAACACTCGAAAATGGTCTATAGCGCCCATTGAGCCTAAGAAACACTTTTCGGCACTTTTTACCTTCAGATCACAAAATGGATTTACAACACTCCCAAATGGTCTATATTGCCCATTGAGCCTAACAAACACTTTTTGGCACTATTTACCTTCAGATCACGAAATGGACTTACAACACTCGAAAATGGTCTATTAGCGCCCATTGAGCCTAAGAAACACTTTTCCGTACTTTTTAACGTCAGATCACGAAACGGACTTACAACACTCCCAAATGGTCTATAGCGCCCATTGAGCCTAACAAACACTTTTTGGCACTATTTACCTTCAGATTACGAAATGGACTTACAACACTCCCAAATGCTCTATAGCGCCCATTTAGCCTAACAAACACTTTTCGGCACTATTTACCTTTAGATCACGAAATTGACTAACAACACTCCCAAATGCTCTATAGCGCCCATTGAGCCTAACAAACACTTTTTGGCACTATTTACCTTCAGATCACGAAATGGACTTACAACACTCGAAAATGGTCTATAGCGCCCATTGAGCCTAAGAAACACTTTTCGGAACTTTTTAACGTCAGATCACGAAATTGACTAACAACACTCCCAAATGCTCTATAGCGCCCATTGAGCCTAACAAACACTTTTCGGCACTATTTACCTTCAGATCACAAAATGGATTTACAACACTCCCAAATGGTCTATAGCGCCCATTGAGCCTAACAAACACTTTTCGGCACTATTTACCTTTTGATCACGAAATTGACTAACAACACTCCCAAATGCTCTATAGCGCCCATTGAGCCCAACAAACACTTTTCGGCACTTTTTACCTTCAGATCACAAAATGGATTTACAACACTCCCAAATGGTCTATAGCGCCCATTGAGCCTAACAAGCACTTTTCGGCACTTTTTACCTTCAGATCACGAAATTGACTAACAACACTCGAAAATGGTCTTTAGCGCCCATTGAGCCTAAGAAACACTTTTCGACACTTTTTAACGTCAGATCACGAAACGGACACTTTTTGCCACTATTTACCTTCAGATCACGAAATGGACTTACAACACTCCCAAATGCTCTAATAGCGCCCATTGAGCCTAACAAACACTTTTCGGCACTATTTACCTTTTGATCACGAAATTGACTAACAACACTCCCAAATGCTCTATAGCGCTTATTGAGCCCAACAAACACTTTTCGGCACTTTTTACCTTCAGATCACAAAATGGATTTACAACACTCCCAAATGGTCTATAGCGCCCATTGAGCCTAACAAGCACTTTTCGGCACTTTTTACCTTCAGATCACGAAATTGACTAACAACACTCCCAAATGCTCTATAGCGCCCATTGAGCCTAACAAGCACTTTTCGGCACTTTTTACCTTCAGATCACGAAATTGACTAACAACACTCCCAAATGCTCTATAGCGCCCATTGAGCCAAACAAACACTTTTCGGCACTTTTTACCTTTAGATCACGAAATTGACTAACAACACTCCCAAATGCTCTATAGCGCCCATTGAGCCCAACAAACACTTTTCGGCACTTTTTACCTTCAGATCACGAAATGGACTTACAACACTCGAAAATGGTCTATTAGCGCCCATTGAGCCTAAGAAACACTTTTCGGTACTTTTTAACGTCAGATCACGAAACGGACTTACAACACTCCCAAATGGTCTATAGCGCCCATTGAGCCTAACAAACACTTTTTGGCACTATTTACCTTCAGATTACGAAATGGACTTACAACACTCCCAAATGCTCTATAGCGCCCATTGAGCCAAACAAACACTTTTCGGCACTTTTTACCTTTAGATCACGAAATTGACTAACAACACTCCCAAATGCTCTATAGCGCCCATTGAGCCCAACAAACACTTTTCGGCACTTTTTACCTTCAGATCACGAAATGGACTTACAACACTCCCAAATGCTCTATAGCGCCCATTGAGCCTAAGAAACACTTTTCGGTACTTTTTAACGTCAGATCACGAAACGGACTTACAACACTCCCAAATGGTCTATAGCGCCCATTGAGCCTAACAAACACTTTTTGGCACTATTTACCTTCAGATTACGAAATGGACTTACAACACTCCCAAATGCTCTATAGCGCCCATTGAGCCAAACAAACACTTTTCGGCACTTTTTACCTTTAGATCACGAAATTGACTAACAACACTCCCAAATGCTCTATAGCGCCCATTGAGCCCAACAAACACTTTTCGGCACTTTTTACCTTCAGATCACGAAATGGACTTACAACACTCCCTAATGCTCTATAGCGCCCATTGAGCCTAACAAACACTTTTCGGCACTTTTTACCTTCAGATCACGAAATTGACTAACAACTCTCCCAAATGCTCTATAGCGCCCATTGAGACTAACAAACACTTTTTGGCACTATTTACCTTCAGATCACGAAATGGACTTACAACACTCGAAAATGGTCTATTAGCGCCCATTGAGCCTAAGAAACACTTTTCGGTACTTTTTAACGTCAGATCACGAAATGGACTTCCAACACTCCAAAATGGTCTATAGCGCACATTGAGCCAAACAAACACTTTTTCGCAATATTTACATTCAGATCACGAAATGGATTTACAACACTCCCAAATGCTCTATAGCGCCCATTGAGCCTAACAAACACTTTTCGGCACTATTTACCTTTAGATCACGAAATTGACTAACAACAATCCCAAATGCTCTATAGCGCCCATTGAGCCTAACAAACACTTTTCGGCACTATTTACCTTCAGATCACGAAATGGACTTACAACACTCGAAAATGGTCTATAGCGCCCATTGAGCCTAAGAAACACTTTTCGGCACTTTTTAACGTTAGATCACGAAACGGACTAACAACACTCCCAAATGCTCTATAGCGCCCATTGAGCCTAACAAACACTTTTCGGCACTATTTACCTTCAGATCACGAAATGGACTTACAACACTCGAAAATGGTCTTTAGCGCCCATTGAGCCTAACAAACACTTTTCGGCACTTTTTACCGTCAGATCACGAAATGGACTTCCAACACTCCAAAATGGTCTATAGCGCACATTGAGCCAAACAAACACTTGTTGGCACTATTTACCTTCAGATCGCGAAATGGACTTACAACACTCCCTAATGCTCTATAGCGCCCATTGAGCCTAACAAACACTTTTCGGCACTTTTTACCTTCAGATCACGAAATTGACTAACAACTCTCCCAAATGCTCTATAGCGCCCATTGAGCCTAACAAACACTTTTCGGCACTATTTACCTTCAGATCACGAAATGGACTTACAACACTCGAAAATGGTCTTTAGCGCCCATTGAGCCTAAGAAACACTTTTTGACACATTTTAACGTCAGATCACGAAACGGACACTTTTTGCCACTATTTACCTTCAGATCACGAAAGGGACTTACAACACTCCCAAATGCTCTAATAGCGCCCATTGAGCCTAACAAACACTTTTCGGCACTATTTACCTTTTGATCACGAAATTGACTAACAACACTCCGAAATGCTCTATAGCGCCCATTGAGCCTAACAAACACTTTTCGGCACTTTTTACCGTCAGATCACGAAATGGACTTCCAACACTCCCAAATGGTCTATAGCGCCCATTGAGCCTAACAAACACTTTTCGGCACTATTTACCTTTTGATCACGAAATTGACTAACAACACTCCCAAATGCTCTATAGCGCCCATTGAGCCCAACAAACACTTTTTGGCACTTTTTACCTTCAGATCACAAAATGGATTTACAACACTCCCAAATGGTCTATAGCGCCCATTGAGCCTAACAAGCACTTTTCGGCACTTTTTACCTTCAGATCACGAAATTGACTAACAACACTCGAAAATGGTCTTTAGCGCCCATTGAGCCTAAGAAACACTTTTCGACACTTTTTAACGTCAGATCACGAAACGGACACTTTTTGCCACTATTTACCTTCAGATCACGAAATGGACTTACAACACTCCCAAATGCTCTAATAGCGCCCATTTAGCCTAACAAACACTTTTCGGCACTATTTACCTTTTGATCAAGAAATTGACTAACAACACTCCCAAATGCTCTATAGCGCTTATTGAGCCCAACAAACACTTTTCGGCACTTTTTACCTTCAGATCACAAAATGGATTTACAACACTCCCAAATGGTCTATAGCGCCCATTGAGCCTAACAAGCACTTTTCGGCACTTTTTTACCTTCAGATCACGAAATTGACTAACAACACTCCCAAATGCTCTATAGCGCCCATTGAGCCAAACAAACACTTTTCGGCACTTTTTACCTTTAGATCACGAAATGGACTTACAACACTCCCAAATGCTCTATAGCGCCCATTGAGCCAAACAAACACTTTTCGGCACTTTTTACCTTTAGATCACGAAATTGACTAACAACACTTCCAAATGCTCTATAGCGCCCATTGAGCCCAACAAACACTTTTCGGCACTTTTTACCTTCAGATCACGAAATGGACTTACAACACTCCCAAATGCTCTATAGCGCCCATTGAGCCTAACAAACACTTTTCGGCACTTTTTACCGTCAGATCACGAAATGGACTTCCAACACTCCAAAATGGTCTATAGCGCACATTGAGCCAAACAAACACTTTTTGGCACTATTTACCTTCAGATCGCGAAATGGACTTACAACACTCCCTAATGCTCTATAGCGCCCATTGAGCCTAACAAACACTTTTCGGCACTTTTTACCTTCAGATCACGAAATTGACTAACAACTCTCCCAAATGCTCTATAGCGCCCATTGAGCCTAACAAACACTTTTCGGCACTTTTTACCTTCAGATCACGAAATGGACTTACAACACTCGAAAATGGTCTATAGCGCCCATTGAGCCTAAGAAACACTTTTCGGCACTTTTTAACGTCAGATCACGAAACGGACTAACAACACTCCCAAATGCTCTATAGCGCCCATTGAGCCTAACAAACACTTTTCGGCACTATTTACCTTCAGATCACGAAATGGACTTACAACACTCGAAAATGGTCTTTAGCGCCCATTGAGCCTAAGAAACACTTTTTGACACTTTTTAACGTCAGATCACGAAACGGACACTTTTTGCCACTTTTTATCTTCAGATCACGAAATGGACTTACAACACTCCCAAATGCTCTAATAGCGCCCATTGAGCCTAACAAACACTTTTCGGCACTATTTACCTTTTGATCACGAAATTGACTAACAACACTCCCAAATGCTCTATAGCGCCCATTGAGCCCAACAAACACTTTTCGGCACTTTTTACCTTCAGATCACGAAATGGACTTACAACACTCCCAAATGCTCTAATAGCGCCCATTGAGCCTAACAAACACTTTTCGGCACTATTTACCTTTTGATCACGAAATTGACTAACAACACTCCCAAATGCTCTATAGCGCCCATTGAGCCCAACAAACACTTTTCGGCACTTTTTACCTTCAGATCACAAAATGGATTTACAACACTCCCAAATGGTCTATAGCGCCCATTGAGCCTAACAAACACTTTTCGGCACTATTTACCTTTTGATCACGAAATTGACTAACAACACTCCCAAATGCTCTATAGCGCCCATTGAGCCCAAAAAACACTTTTCGGCACTTTTTACCTTCAGATCACAAAATGGATTTACAACACTCCCAAATGGTCTATAGCGCCCATTGAGCCTAACAAGCACTTTTCGGCACTTTTTACCTTCAGATCACGAAATTGACTAACAACACTCGAAAATGGTCTTTAGCGCCCATTGAGCCTAAGAAACACTTTTCGACACTTTTTAACGTCAGATCACGAAACGGACACTTTTTGCCACTATTTACCTTCAGATCACGAAATGGACTTACAACACTCCCAAATGCTCTAATAGCGCCCATTGAGCCTAACAAACACTTTTCGGCACTATTTACCTTTTGATCACGAAATTGACTAACAACACTCCAAAATGCTCTATAGCGCCCATTGAGCCCAACAAACACTTTTCGGCACTTTTTACCTTCAGATCACAAAATGGATTTACAACACTCCCAAATGGTCTATAGCGCCCATTGAGCCTAACAAACACTTTTCGGCACTATTTACCTTTTGATCACGAAATTGACTAACAACACTCCCAAATGCTCTATAGCGCCCATTGAGCCCAACAAACACTTTTCGGCACTTTTTACCTTCAGATCACAAAATGGATTTACAACACTCCCAAATGGTCTATAGCGCCCATTGAGCCTAACAAGCACTTTTCGGCACTTTTTACCTTCAGATCACGAAATTGACTAACAACACTCCCAAATGCTCTATAGCGCCCATTGAGCCAAACAAACACTTTTCGGCACTTTTTACCTTTAGATCACGAAATTGACTAACAACACTCCCAAATGCTCTATAGCGCCCATTGAGCCCAACAAACACTTTTCGGCACTTTTTACCTTCAGATCACGAAATGGACTTACAACACTCGAAAATGGTCTATTAGGGCCCATTGAGCCTAAGAAACACTTTTCGGTACTTTTTAACGTCAGATCACGAAACGGACTTACAACACTCCCAAATGGTCTATAGCGCCCATTGAGCCTAACAAACACTTTTTGGCACTATTTACCTTCAGATTACGAAATGGACTTACAACACTCCCAAATGCTCTATAGCGCCCATTGAGCCAAACAAACACTTTTCGGCACTTTTTACCTTTAGATCACGAAATTGACTAACAACACTCCCAAATGCTCTATAGCGCCCATTGAGCCCAACAAACACTTTTCGGCACTTTTTACCTTCAGATCACGAAATGGACTTACAACACTCCCAAATGCTCTATAGCGCCCATTGAGCCTAACAAACACTTTTCGGCACTTTTTACCGTCAGATCACGAAATGGACTTCCAACACTCCAAAATGGTCTATAGCGCACATTGAGCCAAACAAACACTTTTTGGCACTATTTACCTTCAGATCGCGAAATGGACTTACAACACTCCCTAATGCTCTATAGCGCCCATTGAGCCTAACAAACACTTTTCGGCACTTTTTACCTTCAGATCACGAAATTGACTAACAACTCTCCCAAATGCTCTATAGCGCCCATTGAGCCTAACAAACACTTTTTGGCACTATTTACCTTCAGATCACGAAATGGACTTACAACACTCGAAAATGGTCTATTAGCGCCCATTGAGCCTAAGAAACACTTTTTGGTACTTTTTAACGTCAGATCACGAAACGGACTTACAACACTCCCAAATGATCTATAGCGCCCATTGAGCCTAACAAACACTTTTTGGCACTATTTACCTTCAGATTACGAAATGGACTTACAACACTCCCAAATGCTCTATAGCGCCCATTTAGCCTAACAAACACTTTTCGGCACTATTTACCTTTAGATCACGAAATTGACTAACAACACTCCCAAATGCTCTATAGCGCCCATTGAGCCTAACAAACACTTTTCGGCACTATTTACCTTCAGATCACGAAATGGACTTACAACACTCGAAAATGGTCTATAGCGCCCATTGAGCCTAACAAACACTTTTTGGCACTTTTTACCTTCAGATCACGAAATGGACTTACAACACTCGAAAATGGTCTATAGCGCCCATTGAGCCTAAGAAACACTTTTCGGAACTTTTTAACGTCAGATCACGAAATTGACTAACAACACTCCCAAATGCTCTATAGCGCCCATTGAGCCTAACAAACACTTTTCGGCACTTTTTACCGTCAGATCACGAAATGGACTTCCAACACTCCAAAATGGTCTATAGCGCACATTGAGCCAAACAAACACTTTTTGGCACTATTAACCTTCAGATCGCGAAATGGACTTACAACACTCCCTAATGCTCTATAGCGCCCATTGAGCCTAACAAACACTTTTCGGCACTTTTTACCTTCAGATCACGAAATGGATTTACAACACTCCCAAATGGTCTATAGCGCCCATTGAGCCTAACAAGCACTTTTCGGCACTTTTTACCTTCAGATCACGAAATTGACTAACAACACTCGAAAATGGTCTTTAGCGCCCATTGAGCCTAAGAAACACTTTTCGACACTTTTTAACGTCAGATCACGAAACGGACACTTTTTGCCACTATTTACCTTCAGATCACGAAATGGACTTACAACACTCCCAAATGGTCTATAGCGCCCATTGAGCCTAAGAAACACTTTTCGGAACTTTTTAACGTCAGATCACGAAATTGACTAACAACACTCCCAAATGCTCTATAGCGCCCATTGAGCCTAACAAACACTTTTCGGCACTTTTTACCTTCAGATCACAAAATGGATTTACAACACTCCCAAATGGTCTATAGCGCCCATTGAGCCTAACAAGCACTTTTCGGCACTTTTTACCTTCAGATCACGAAATTGACTAACAACACTCGAAAATGGTCTTTAGCGCCCATTGAGCCTAAGAAACACTTTTCGACACTTTTTAACGTCAGATCACGAAACGGACACTTTTTGCCACTATTTACCTTCAGATCACGAAATGGACTTACAACACTCCCAAATGCTCTAATAGCGCCCATTGAGCCTAACAAACACTTTTCGGCACTATTTACCTTTTGATCACGAAATTGACTAACAACACTCCCAAATGCTCTATAGCGCTTATTGAGCCCAACAAACACTTTTCGGCACTTTTTACCTTCAGATCACAAAATGGATTTACAACACTCCCAAATGGTCTATAGCGCCCATTGAGCCTAACAAGCACTTTTCCGCACTTTTTTACCTTCAGATCACGAAATTGACTAACAACACTCCCAAATGCTCTATAGCGCCCATTGAGCCAAACAAACACTTTTCGGCACTTTTTACCTTTAGATCACGAAATGGACTTACAACACTCCCAAATGCTCTATAGCGCCCATTGAGCCAAACAAACACTTTTCGGCACTTTTTACCTTTAGATCACGAAATTGACTAACAACACTCCCAAATGCTCTATAGCGCCCATTGAGCCCACCAAACACTTTTCGGCACTTTTTACCTTCAGATCACGAAATGGACTTACAACACTCCCAAATGCTCTATAGCGCCCATTGAGCCTAACAAACACTTTTCGGCACTTTTTACCGTCAGATCACGAAATGGACTTCCAACACTCCAAAATGGTCTATAGCGCACATTGAGCCAAACAAACACTTTTTGGCACTATTTACCTTCAGATCGCGAAATGGACTTACAACACTCCCTAATGCTCTATAGCGCCCATTGAGCCTAACAAACACTTTTCGGCACTTTTTACCTTCAGATCACGAAATTGACTAACAACTCTCCCAAATGCTCTATAGCGCCCATTGAGCCTAACAAACACTTTTCGGCACTTTTTACCTTCAGATCACGAAATGGACTTACAACACTCGAAAATGGTCTATAGCGCCCATTGAGCCTAAGAAACACTTTTCGGCACTTTTTAACGTCAGATCACGAAACGGACTAACAACACTCCCAAATGCTCTATAGCGCCCATTGAGCCTAACAAACACTTTTCGGCACTATTTACCTTCAGATCACGAAATGGACTTACAACACTCGAAAATGGTCTTTAGCGCCCATTGAGCCTAAGAAACACTTTTTGACACTTTTTAACGTCAGATCACGAAACGGACACTTTTTGCCACTTTTTATCTTCAGATCACGAAATGGACTTACAACACTCCCAAATGCTCTAATAGCGCCCATTGAGCCTAACAAACACTTTTCGGCACTATTTACCTTTTGATCACGAAATTGACTAACAACACTCCCAAATGCTCTATAGCGCCCATTGAGCCCAACAAACACTTTTCGGCACTTTTTACCTTCAGATCACGAAATGGACTTACAACACTCCCAAATGCTCTAATAGCGCCCATTGAGCCTAACAAACACTTTTCGGCACTATTTACCTTTTGATCACGAAATTGACTAACAACACTCCCAAATGCTCTATAGCGCCCATTGAGCCCAACAAACACTTTTCGGCACTTTTTACCTTCAGATCACAAAATGGATTTACAACACTCCCAAATGGTCTATAGCGCCCATTGAGCCTAACAAACACTTTTCGGCACTATTTACCTTTTGATCACGAAATTGACTAACAACACTCCCAAATGCTCTATAGCGCCCATTGAGCCCAAAAAACACTTTTCGGCACTTTTTACCTTCAGATCACAAAATGGATTTACAACACTCCCAAATGGTCTATAGCGCCCATTGAGCCTAACAAGCACTTTTCGGCACTTTTTACCTTCAGATCACGAAATTGACTAACAACACTCGAAAATGGTCTTTAGCGCCCATTGAGCCTAAGAAACACTTTTCGACACTTTTTAACGTCAGATCACGAAACGGACACTTTTTGCCACTATTTACCTTCAGATCACGAAATGGACTTACAACACTCCCAAATGCTCTAATAGCGCCCATTGAGCCTAACAAACACTTTTCGGCACTATTTACCTTTTGATCACGAAATTGACTAACAACACTCCAAAATGCTCTATAGCGCCCATTGAGCCCAACAAACACTTTTCGGCACTTTTTACCTTCAGATCACAAAATGGATTTACAACACTCCCAAATGGTCTATAGCGCCCATTGAGCCTAACAAACACTTTTCGGCACTATTTACCTTTTGATCACGAAATTGACTAACAACACTCCCAAATGCTCTATAGCGCCCATTGAGCCCAACAAACACTTTTCGGCACTTTTTACCTTCAGATCACAAAATGGATTTACAACACTCCCAAATGGTCTATAGCGCCCATTGAGCCTAACAAGCACTTTTCGGCACTTTTTACCTTCAGATCACGAAATTGACTAACAACACTCCCAAATGCTCTATAGCGCCCATTGAGCCAAACAAACACTTTTCGGCACTTTTTACCTTTAGATCACGAAATTGACTAACAACACTCCCAAATGCTCTATAGCGCCCATTGAGCCCAACAAACACTTTTCGGCACTTTTTACCTTCAGATCACGAAATGGACTTACAACACTCGAAAATGGTCTATTAGGGCCCATTGAGCCTAAGAAACACTTTTCGGTACTTTTTAACGTCAGATCACGAAACGGACTTACAACACTCCCAAATGGTCTATAGCGCCCATTGAGCCTAACAAACACTTTTTGGCACTATTTACCTTCAGATTACGAAATGGACTTACAACACTCCCAAATGCTCTATAGCGCCCATTGAGCCAAACAAACACTTTTCGGCACTTTTTACCTTTAGATCACGAAATTGACTAACAACACTCCCAAATGCTCTATAGCGCCCATTGAGCCCAACAAACACTTTTCGGCACTTTTTACCTTCAGATCACGAAATGGACTTACAACACTCCCAAATGCTCTATAGCGCCCATTGAGCCTAACAAACACTTTTCGGCACTTTTTACCGTCAGATCACGAAATGGACTTCCAACACTCCAAAATGGTCTATAGCGCACATTGAGCCAAACAAACACTTTTTGGCACTATTTACCTTCAGATCGCGAAATGGACTTACAACACTCCCTAATGCTCTATAGCGCCCATTGAGCCTAACAAACACTTTTCGGTACTTTTTAACGTCAGATCACGAAACGGACTTACAACACTCCCAAATGGTCTATAGCGCCCATTGAGCCTAACAAACACTTTTTGGCACTATTTACCTTCAGATTACGAAATGGACTTACAACACTCCCAAATGCTCTATAGCGCCCATTTAGCCTAACAAACACTTTTCGGCACTATTTACCTTTAGATCACGAAATTGACTAACAACACTCCCAAATGCTCTATAGCGCCCATTGAGCCTAACAAACACTTTTCGGCACTATTTACCTTCAGATCACGAAATGGACTTACAACACTCGAAAATGGTCTATTAGCGCCCATTGAGCCTAAGAAACACTTTTCGGTACTTTTTACCTTCAGATCACGAAACGGACTTACAACACTCCCAAATGGTCTATAGCGCCCATTGAGCCTAACAAACACTTTTTGGCACTATTTACCTTCAGATTACGAAATGGACTTACAACACTCCCAAATGCTCTATAGCGCCCATTTAGCCTAACAAACACTTTTCGGCACTATTTACCTTTAGATCACGAAATTGACTAACAACACTCCCAAATGCTCTATAGCGCCCATTGAGCCTAACAAACACTTTTCGGCACTATTTACCTTCAGATCACGAAATGGACTTACAACACTCGAAAATGGTCTATAGCGCCCATTGAGCCTAACAAACACTTTTTGGCACTTTTTACCTTCAGATCACGAAATGGACTTACAACACTCGAAAATGGTCTATAGCGCCCATTGAGCCTAAGAAACACTTTTCGGAACTTTTTAACGTCAGATCACGAAATTGACTAACAACACTCCCAAATGCTCTATAGCGCCCATTGAGCCTAACAAACACTTTTCGGCACTTTTTACCGTCAGATCACGAAATGGACTTCCAACACTCCAAAATGGTCTATAGCGCACATTGAGCCAAACAAACACTTTTTGGCACTATTAACCTTCAGATCGCGAAATGGACTTACAACACTCCCTAATGCTCTATAGCGCCCATTGAGCCTAACAAACACTTTTCGGCACTTTTTACCTTCAGATCACGAAATTGACTAACAACTCTCCCAAATGCTCTATAGCGCCCATTGAGCCTAACAAACACTTTTCGGCACTATTCACCTTTAGATCACGAAATTGACTAACAACACTCCCAAATGCTCTATAGCGCCCATTGAGCCTAACAAACACTTTTTGGCACTATTTACCTTCAGATTACGAAATGGACTTACAACACTCCCAAATGCTCTATAGCGCCCATTTAGCCTAACAAACACTTTTCGGCACTATTTACCTTTAGATCACGAAATTGACTAACAACTCTCCCAAATGCTCTATAGCGCCCATTGAGCCTAACAAACACTTTTTGGCACTATTTACCTTCAGATCACGAAATGGACTTACAACACTCGAAAATGGTCTATTAGCGCCCATTGAGCCTAAGAAACACTTTTCCGTACTTTTTAACGTCAGATCACGAAACGGACTTACAACACTCCCAAATGGTCTATAGCGCCCATTGAGCCTAACAAACACTTTTTGGCACTATTTACCTTCAGATTACGAAATGGACTTACAACACTCCCAAATGCTCTATAGCGCCCATTTAGCCTAACAAACACTTTTCGGCACTATTTACCTTCAGATCACAAAATTGACTAACAACACTCCCAAATGCTCTATAGCGCCCATTGAGCCTAACAAACACTTTTTGGCACTATTTACCTTCAGATCACGAAATGGACTTACAACACTCGAAAATGGTCTATTAGCGCCCATTGAGCCTAACAAACACTTTTCGGCACTATTTACCTTTTGATCACGAAATTGACTAACAACACTCCCAAATGCTCTATAGCGCTTATTGAGCCCAACAAACACTTTTCGGCACTTTTTACCTTCAGATCACAAAATGGATTTACAACACTCCCAAATGGTCTATAGCGCCCATTGAGCCTAACAAGCACTTTTCGGCACTTTTTACCTTCAGATCACGAAATTGACTAACAACACTCCCAAATGCTCTATAGCGCCCATTGAGCCTAACAAGCACTTTTCGGCACTTTTTACCTTTAGATCACGAAATTGACTAACAACACTCCCAAATGCTCTATAGCGCCCATTGAGCCCAACAAACACTTTTCGGCACTTTTTACCTTCAGATCACGAAATGGACTTACAACACTCGAAAATGGTCTATTAGCGCCCATTGAGCCTAAGAAACACTTTTCGGTACTTTTTAACGTCAGATCACGAAATGGACTTACAACACTCCCAAATGGTCTATAGCGCACATTGAGCCAAACAAACACTTTTTGGCACTATTTACCTTCAGATCGCGAAATGGACTTACAACACTCCCTAATGCTCTATAGCGCCCATTGAGCATAACAAACACTTTTCGGCACTTTTTACCTTCAGATCACGAAATTGACTAACAACTCTCCCAAATGCTCTATAGCGCCCATTGAGCCTAACAAACACTTTTTGGCACTATTTACCTTCAGATCACGAAATGGACTTACAACACTCGAAAATGGTCTATTAGCGCCCATTGAGCCTAAGAAACACTTTTCGGTACTTTTTAACGTCAGATCACGAAACGGACTTACAACACTCCCAAATGGTCTATAGCGCCCATTGAGCCTAACAAACACTTTTTGGCACTATTTACCTTCAGATTACGAAATGGACTTACAACACTCCCAAATGCTCTATAGCGCCCATTGAGCCAAACAAACACTTTTCGGCACTTTTTACCTTTAGATCACGAAATTGACTAACAACACTCCCAAATGCTCTATAGCGCCCATTGAGCCCAACAAACACTTTTCGGCACTTTTTACCTTCAGATCACGAAATGGACTTACAACACTCCCTAATGCTCTATAGCGCCCATTGAGCCTAACAAACACTTTTCGGCACTTTTTACCTTCAGATCACGAAATTGACAAACAACTCTCCCAAATGCTCTATAGCGCCCATTGAGCCTAACAAACACTTTTTGGCACTATTTACCTTCAGATCACGAAATGGACTTACAACACTCGAAAATGGTCTATTAGCGCCCATTGAGCCTAAGAAACACTTTTCGGTACTTTTTAACGTCAGATCACGAAATGGACTTCCAACACTCCAAAATGGTCTATAGCGCACATTGAGCCAAACAAACACTTTTTCGCAATATTTACCTTCAGATCACGAAATGGATTTACAACACTCCCAAATGCTCTATAGCGCCCATTGAGCCTAACAAACACTTTTCGGCACTATTTACCTTTAGATCACGAAATTGACTAACAACAATCCCAAATGCTCTATAGCGCCCATTGAGCCTAACAAACACTTTTCGGCACTATTTACCTTCAGATCACGAAATGGACTTACAACACTCGAAAATGGTCTATAGCGCCCATTGAGCCTAAGAAACACTTTTCGGCACTTTTTAACGTCAGATCACGAAACGGACTAACAACACTCCCAAATGCTCTATAGCGCCCATTGAGCCTAACAAACACTTTTCGGCACTATTTACCTTCAGATCACGAAATGGACTTACAACACTCGAAAATGGTCTTTAGCGCCCATTGAGCCTAAGAAACACTTTTGGCACTTTTTAACGTCAGATCACGAAACGGACTAACAACACTCCCAAATGCTCTATAGCGCCCATTGAGCCTAACAAACACTTTTCGGCACTATTTACCTTCAGATCACGAAATGGACTTACAACAATCGAAAATGGTCTTTAGCGCTCATTGAGCCTAAGAAACACTTTTTGACACTTTTTAACGTCAGATCACGAAACGGACACTTTTTGCCACTATTTACCTTCAGATCACAAAATGGACTTACAACACTCCCAAATGCTCTAATAGCGCCCATTGAGCCTAACAAACACTTTTCGGCACTATTTACCTTTTGATCACGAAATTGACTAACAACACTCCCAAATGCTCTATAGCGCTTATTGAGCCCAACAAACACTTTTCGGCACTTTTTACCTTCAGATCACAAAATGGATTTACAACACTCCCAAATGGTCTATAGCGCCCATTGAGCCTAACAAGCACTTTTCCGCACTTTTTTACCTTCAGATCACGAAATTGACTAACAACACTCCCAAATGCTCTATAGCGCCCATTGAGCCAAACAAACACTTTTCGGCACTTTTTACCTTTAGATCACGAAATGGACTTACAACACTCCCAAATGCTCTATAGCGCCCATTGAGCCAAACAAACACTTTTCGGCACTTTTTACCTTTAGATCACGAAATTGACTAACAACACTCCCAAATGCTCTATAGCGCCCATTGAGCCCACCAAACACTTTTCGGCACTTTTTACCTTCAGATCACGAAATGGACTTACAACACTCCCAAATGCTCTATAGCGCCCATTGAGCCTAACAAACACTTTTCGGCACTTTTTACCGTCAGATCACGAAATGGACTTCCAACACTCCAAAATGGTCTATAGCGCACATTGAGCCAAACAAACACTTTTTGGCACTATTTACCTTCAGATCGCGAAATGGACTTACAACACTCCCTAATGCTCTATAGCGCCCATTGAGCCTAACAAACACTTTTCGGCACTTTTTACCTTCAGATCACGAAATTGACTAACAACTCTCCCAAATGCTCTATAGCGCCCATTGAGCCTAACAAACACTTTTCGGCACTTTTTACCTTCAGATCACGAAATGGACTTACAACACTCGAAAATGGTCTATAGCGCCCATTGAGCCTAAGAAACACTTTTCGGCACTTTTTAACGTCAGATCACGAAACGGACTAACAACACTCCCAAATGCTCTATAGCGCCCATTGAGCCTAACAAACACTTTTCGGCACTATTTACCTTCAGATCACGAAATGGACTTACAACACTCGAAAATGGTCTTTAGCGCCCATTGAGCCTAAGAAACACTTTTTGACACTTTTTAACGTCAGATCACGAAACGGACACTTTTTGCCACTTTTTATCTTCAGATCACGAAATGGACTTACAACACTCCCAAATGCTCTAATAGCGCCCATTGAGCCTAACAAACACTTTTCGGCACTATTTACCTTTTGATCACGAAATTGACTAACAACACTCCCAAATGCTCTATAGCGCCCATTGAGCCCAACAAACACTTTTCGGCACTTTTTACCTTCAGATCACGAAATGGACTTACAACACTCCCAAATGCTCTAATAGCGCCCATTGAGCCTAACAAACACTTTTCGGCACTATTTACCTTTTGATCACGAAATTGACTAACAACACTCCCAAATGCTCTATAGCGCCCATTGAGCCCAACAAACACTTTTCGGCACTTTTTACCTTCAGATCACAAAATGGATTTACAACACTCCCAAATGGTCTATAGCGCCCATTGAGCCTAACAAACACTTTTCGGCACTATTTACCTTTTGATCACGAAATTGACTAACAACACTCCCAAATGCTCTATAGCGCCCATTGAGCCCAAAAAACACTTTTCGGCACTTTTTACCTTCAGATCACAAAATGGATTTACAACACTCCCAAATGGTCTATAGCGCCCATTGAGCCTAACAAGCACTTTTCGGCACTTTTTACCTTCAGATCACGAAATTGACTAACAACACTCGAAAATGGTCTTTAGCGCCCATTGAGCCTAAGAAACACTTTTCGACACTTTTTAACGTCAGATCACGAAACGGACACTTTTTGCCACTATTTACCTTCAGATCACGAAATGGACTTACAACACTCCCAAATGCTCTAATAGCGCCCATTGAGCCTAACAAACACTTTTCGGCACTATTTACCTTTTGATCACGAAATTGACTAACAACACTCCAAAATGCTCTATAGCGCCCATTGAGCCCAACAAACACTTTTCGGCACTTTTTACCTTCAGATCACAAAATGGATTTACAACACTCCCAAATGGTCTATAGCGCCCATTGAGCCTAACAAACACTTTTCGGCACTATTTACCTTTTGATCACGAAATTGACTAACAACACTCCCAAATGCTCTATAGCGCCCATTGAGCCCAACAAACACTTTTCGGCACTTTTTACCTTCAGATCACAAAATGGATTTACAACACTCCCAAATGGTCTATAGCGCCCATTGAGCCTAACAAGCACTTTTCGGCACTTTTTACCTTCAGATCACGAAATTGACTAACAACACTCCCAAATGCTCTATAGCGCCCATTGAGCCAAACAAACACTTTTCGGCACTTTTTACCTTTAGATCACGAAATTGACTAACAACACTCCCAAATGCTCTATAGCGCCCATTGAGCCCAACAAACACTTTTCGGCACTTTTTACCTTCAGATCACGAAATGGACTTACAACACTCGAAAATGGTCTATTAGGGCCCATTGAGCCTAAGAAACACTTTTCGGTACTTTTTAACGTCAGATCACGAAACGGACTTACAACACTCCCAAATGGTCTATAGCGCCCATTGAGCCTAACAAACACTTTTTGGCACTATTTACCTTCAGATTACGAAATGGACTTACAACACTCCCAAATGCTCTATAGCGCCCATTGAGCCAAACAAACACTTTTCGGCACTTTTTACCTTTAGATCACGAAATTGACTAACAACACTCCCAAATGCTCTATAGCGCCCATTGAGCCCAACAAACACTTTTCGGCACTTTTTACCTTCAGATCACGAAATGGACTTACAACACTCCCAAATGCTCTATAGCGCCCATTGAGCCTAACAAACACTTTTCGGCACTTTTTACCGTCAGATCACGAAATGGACTTCCAACACTCCAAAATGGTCTATAGCGCACATTGAGCCAAACAAACACTTTTTGGCACTATTTACCTTCAGATCGCGAAATGGACTTACAACACTCCCTAATGCTCTATAGCGCCCATTGAGCCTAACAAACACTTTTCGGCACTTTTTACCTTCAGATCACGAAATTGACTAACAACTCTCCCAAATGCTCTATAGCGCCCATTGAGCCTAACAAACACTTTTTGGCACTATTTACCTTCAGATCACGAAATGGACTTACAACACTCGAAAATGGTCTATTAGCGCCCATTGAGCCTAAGAAACACTTTTTGGTACTTTTTAACGTCAGATCACGAAACGGACTTACAACACTCCCAAATGGTCTATAGCGCCCATTGAGCCTAACAAACACTTTTTGGCACTATTTACCTTCAGATTACGAAATGGACTTACAACACTCCCAAATGCTCTATAGCGCCCATTTAGCCTAACAAACACTTTTCGGCACTATTTACCTTTAGATCACGAAATTGACTAACAACACTCCCAAATGCTCTATAGCGCCCATTGAGCCTAACAAACACTTTTCGGCACTATTTACCTTCAGATCACGAAATGGACTTACAACACTCGAAAATGGTCTATAGCGCCCATTGAGCCTAACAAACACTTTTTGGCACTTTTTACCTTCAGATCACGAAATGGACTTACAACACTCGAAAATGGTCTATAGCGCCCATTGAGCCTAAGAAACACTTTTCGGAACTTTTTAACGTCAGATCACGAAATTGACTAACAACACTCCCAAATGCTCTATAGCGCCCATTGAGCCTAACAAACACTTTTCGGCACTTTTTACCGTCAGATCACGAAATGGACTTCCAACACTCCAAAATGGTCTATAGCGCACATTGAGCCAAACAAACACTTTTTGGCACTATTAACCTTCAGATCGCGAAATGGACTTACAACACTCCCTAATGCTCTATAGCGCCCATTGAGCCTAACAAACACTTTTCGGCACTTTTTACCTTCAGATCACGAAATGGATTTACAACACTCCCAAATGGTCTATAGCGCCCATTGAGCCTAACAAGCACTTTTCGGCACTTTTTACCTTCAGATCACGAAATTGACTAACAACACTCGAAAATGGTCTTTAGCGCCCATTGAGCCTAAGAAACACTTTTCGACACTTTTTAACGTCAGATCACGAAACGGACACTTTTTGCCACTATTTACCTTCAGATCACGAAATGGACTTACAACACTCCCAAATGGTCTATAGCGCCCATTGAGCCTAAGAAACACTTTTCGGAACTTTTTAACGTCAGATCACGAAATTGACTAACAACACTCCCAAATGCTCTATAGCGCCCATTGAGCCTAACAAACACTTTTCGGCACTTTTTACCTTCAGATCACAAAATGGATTTACAACACTCCCAAATGGTCTATAGCGCCCATTGAGCCTAACAAGCACTTTTCGGCACTTTTTACCTTCAGATCACGAAATTGACTAACAACACTCGAAAATGGTCTTTAGCGCCCATTGAGCCTAAGAAACACTTTTCGACACTTTTTAACGTCAGATCACGAAACGGACACTTTTTGCCACTATTTACCTTCAGATCACGAAATGGACTTACAACACTCCCAAATGCTCTAATAGCGCCCATTGAGCCTAACAAACACTTTTCGGCACTATTTACCTTTTGATCACGAAATTGACTAACAACACTCCCAAATGCTCTATAGCGCTTATTGAGCCCAACAAACACTTTTCGGCACTTTTTACCTTCAGATCACAAAATGGATTTACAACACTCCCAAATGGTCTATAGCGCCCATTGAGCCTAACAAGCACTTTTCCGCACTTTTTTACCTTCAGATCACGAAATTGACTAACAACACTCCCAAATGCTCTATAGCGCCCATTGAGCCAAACAAACACTTTTCGGCACTTTTTACCTTTAGATCACGAAATGGACTTACAACACTCCCAAATGCTCTATAGCGCCCATTGAGCCAAACAAACACTTTTCGGCACTTTTTACCTTTAGATCACGAAATTGACTAACAACACTCCCAAATGCTCTATAGCGCCCATTGAGCCCACCAAACACTTTTCGGCACTTTTTACCTTCAGATCACGAAATGGACTTACAACACTCCCAAATGCTCTATAGCGCCCATTGAGCCTAACAAACACTTTTCGGCACTTTTTACCGTCAGATCACGAAATGGACTTCCAACACTCCAAAATGGTCTATAGCGCACATTGAGCCAAACAAACACTTTTTGGCACTATTTACCTTCAGATCGCGAAATGGACTTACAACACTCCCTAATGCTCTATAGCGCCCATTGAGCCTAACAAACACTTTTCGGCACTTTTTACCTTCAGATCACGAAATTGACTAACAACTCTCCCAAATGCTCTATAGCGCCCATTGAGCCTAACAAACACTTTTCGGCACTTTTTACCTTCAGATCACGAAATGGACTTACAACACTCGAAAATGGTCTATAGCGCCCATTGAGCCTAAGAAACACTTTTCGGCACTTTTTAACGTCAGATCACGAAACGGACTAACAACACTCCCAAATGCTCTATAGCGCCCATTGAGCCTAACAAACACTTTTCGGCACTATTTACCTTCAGATCACGAAATGGACTTACAACACTCGAAAATGGTCTTTAGCGCCCATTGAGCCTAAGAAACACTTTTTGACACTTTTTAACGTCAGATCACGAAACGGACACTTTTTGCCACTTTTTATCTTCAGATCACGAAATGGACTTACAACACTCCCAAATGCTCTAATAGCGCCCATTGAGCCTAACAAACACTTTTCGGCACTATTTACCTTTTGATCACGAAATTGACTAACAACACTCCCAAATGCTCTATAGCGCCCATTGAGCCCAACAAACACTTTTCGGCACTTTTTACCTTCAGATCACGAAATGGACTTACAACACTCCCAAATGCTCTAATAGCGCCCATTGAGCCTAACAAACACTTTTCGGCACTATTTACCTTTTGATCACGAAATTGACTAACAACACTCCCAAATGCTCTATAGCGCCCATTGAGCCCAACAAACACTTTTCGGCACTTTTTACCTTCAGATCACAAAATGGATTTACAACACTCCCAAATGGTCTATAGCGCCCATTGAGCCTAACAAACACTTTTCGGCACTATTTACCTTTTGATCACGAAATTGACTAACAACACTCCCAAATGCTCTATAGCGCCCATTGAGCCCAAAAAACACTTTTCGGCACTTTTTACCTTCAGATCACAAAATGGATTTACCACACTCCCAAATGGTCTATAGCGCCCATTGAGCCTAACAAGCACTTTTCGGCACTTTTTACCTTCAGATCACGAAATTGACTAACAACACTCGAAAATGGTCTTTAGCGCCCATTGAGCCTAAGAAACACTTTTCGACACTTTTTAACGTCAGATCACGAAACGGACACTTTTTGCCACTATTTACCTTCAGATCACGAAATGGACTTACAACACTCCCAAATGCTCTAATAGCGCCCATTGAGCCTAACAAACACTTTTCGGCACTATTTACCTTTTGATCACGAAATTGACTAACAACACTCCAAAATGCTCTATAGCGCCCATTGAGCCCAACAAACACTTTTCGGCACTTTTTACCTTCAGATCACAAAATGGATTTACAACACTCCCAAATGGTCTATAGCGCCCATTGAGCCTAACAAACACTTTTCGGCACTATTTACCTTTTGATCACGAAATTGACTAACAACACTCCCAAATGCTCTATAGCGCCCATTGAGCCCCACAAACACTTTTCGGCACTTTTTACCTTCAGATCACAAAATGGATTTACAACACTCCCAAATGGTCTATAGCGCCCATTGAGCCTAACAAGCACTTTTCGGCACTTTTTACCTTCAGATCACGAAATTGACTAACAACACTCCCAAATGCTCTATAGCGCCCATTGAGCCAAACAAACACTTTTCGGCACTTTTTACCTTTAGATCACGAAATTGACTAACAACACTCCCAAATGCTCTATAGCGCCCATTGAGCCCAACAAACACTTTTCGGCACTTTTTACCTTCAGATCACGAAATGGACTTACAACACTCGAAAATGGTCTATTAGGGCCCATTGAGCCTAAGAAACACTTTTCGGTACTTTTTAACGTCAGATCACGAAACGGACTTACAACACTCCCAAATGGTCTATAGCGCCCATTGAGCCTAACAAACACTTTTTGGCACTATTTACCTTCAGATTACGAAATGGACTTACAACACTCCCAAATGCTCTATAGCGCCCATTGAGCCAAACAAACACTTTTCGGCACTTTTTACCTTTAGATCACGAAATTGACTAACAACACTCCCAAATGCTCTATAGCGCCCATTGAGCCCAACAAACACTTTTCGGCACTTTTTACCTTCAGATCACGAAATGGACTTACAACACTCCCAAATGCTCTATAGCGCCCATTGAGCCTAACAAACACTTTTCGGCACTTTTTACCGTCAGATCACGAAATGGACTTCCAACACTCCAAAATGGTCTATAGCGCACATTGAGCCAAACAAACACTTTTTGGCACTATTTACCTTCAGATCGCGAAATGGACTTACAACACTCCCTAATGCTCTATAGCGCCCATTGAGCCTAACAAACACTTTTCGGCACTTTTTACCTTCAGATCACGAAATTGACTAACAACTCTCCCAAATGCTCTATAGCGCCCATTGAGCCTAACAAACACTTTTTGGCACTATTTACCTTCAGATCACGAAATGGACTTACAACACTCGAAAATGGTCTATTAGCGCCCATTGAGCCTAAGAAACACTTTTCGGTACTTTTTAACGTCAGATCACGAAACGGACTTACAACACTCCCAAATGGTCTATAGCGCCCATTGAGCCTAACAAACACTTTTTGGCACTATTTACCTTCAGATTACGAAATGGACTTACAACACTCCCAAATGCTCTATAGCGCCCATTTAGCCTAACAAACACTTTTCGGCACTATTTACCTTTAGATCACGAAATTGACTAACAACACTCCCAAATGCTCTATAGCGCCCATTGAGCCTAACAAACACTTTTCGGCACTATTTACCTTCAGATCACGAAATGGACTTACAACACTCGAAAATGGTCTATTAGCGCCCATTGAGCCTAAGAAACACTTTTCGGTACTTTTTACCTTCAGATCACGAAACGGACTTACAACACTCCCAAATGGTCTATAGCGCCCATTGAGCCTAACAAACACTTTTTGGCACTATTTACCTTCAGATTACGAAATGGACTACAACACTCCCAAATGCTCTATAGCGCCCATTTAGCCTAACAAACACTTTTCGGCACTATTTACCTTTAGATCACGAAATTGACTAACAACACTCCCAAATGCTCTATAGCGCCCATTGAGCCTAACAAACACTTTTCGGCACTATTTACCTTCAGATCACGAAATGGACTTACAACACTCGAAAATGGTCTATAGCGCCCATTGAGCCTAACAAACACTTTTTGGCACTTTTTACCTTCAGATCACGAAATGGACTTACAACACTCGAAAATGGTCTATAGCGCCCATTGAGCCTAAGAAACACTTTTCGGAACTTTTTAACGTCAGATCACGAAATTGACTAACAACACTCCCAAATGCTCTATAGCGCCCATTGAGCCTAACAAACACTTTTCGGCACTTTTTACCGTCAGATCACGAAATGGACTTCCAACACTCCAAAATGGTCTATAGCGCACATTGAGCCAAACAAACACTTTTTGGCACTATTAACCTTCAGATCGCGAAATGGACTTACAACACTCCCTAATGCTCTATAGCGCCCATTGAGCCTAACAAACACTTTTCGGCACTTTTTACCTTCAGATCACGAAATTGACTAACAACTCTCCCAAATGCTCTATAGCGCCCATTGAGCCTAACAAACACTTTTCGGCACTATTTACCTTTAGATCACGAAATTGACTAACAACACTCCCAAATGCTCTATAGCGCCCATTGAGCCTAACAAACACTTTTCGGCACTATTTACCTTCAGATCACGAAATGGACTTACAACACTCGAAAATGGTCTATAGCGCCCATTGAGCCTAACAAACACTTTTTGGCACTATTTACCTTCAGATTACGAAATGGACTTACAACACTCCCAAATGCTCTATAGCGCCCATTTAGCCTAACAAACACTTTTCGGCACTATTTACCTTTAGATCACGAAATTGACTAACAACACTCCCAAATGCTCTATAGCGCCCATTGAGCCTAACAAACACTTTTCGGCACTATTTACCTTCAGATCACGAAATGGACTTACAACACTCGAAAATGGTCTATAGCGCCCATTGAGCCTAACAAACACTTTTTGGCACTTTTTACCTTCAGATCACGAAATGGACTTACAACACTCGAAAATGGTCTATAGCGCCCATTGAGCCTAAGAAACACTTTTCGGAACTTTTTAACGTCAGATCACGAAATTGACTAACAACACTCCCAAATGCTCTATAGCGCCCATTGAGCCTAACAAACACTTTTCGGCACTTTTTACCGTCAGATCACGAAATGGACTTCCAACACTCCAAAATGGTCTATAGCGCACATTGAGCCAAACAAACACTTTTTGGCACTATTAACCTTCAGATCGCGAAATGGACTTACAACACTCCCAAATGGTCTATAGCGCCCATTGAGCCTAACAAGCACTTTTCGGCACTTTTTACCTTCAGATCACGAAATTGACTAACAACACTCGAAAATGGTCTTTAGCGCCCATTGAGCCTAAGAAACACTTTTCGACACTTTTTAACGTCAGATCACGAAACGGACACTTTTTGCCACTATTTACCTTCAGATCACGAAATGGACTTACAACACTCCCAAATGGTCTATAGCGCCCATTGAGCCTAAGAAACACTTTTCGGAACTTTTTAACGTCAGATCACGAAATTGACTAACAACACTCCCAAATGCTCTATAGCGCCCATTGAGCCTAACAAACACTTTTCGGCACTTTTTACCTTCAGATCACAAAATGGATTTACAACACTCCCAAATGGTCTATAGCGCCCATTGAGCCTAACAAGCACTTTTCGGCACTTTTTACCTTCAGATCACGAAATTGACTAACAACACTCGAAAATGGTCTTTAGCGCCCATTGAGCCTAAGAAACACTTTTCGACACTTTTTAACGTCAGATCACGAAACGGACACTTTTTGCCACTATTTACCTTCAGATCACGAAATGGACTTACAACACTCCCAAATGCTCTAATAGCGCCCATTGAGCCTAACAAACACTTTTCGGCACTATTTACCTTTTGATCACGAAATTGACTAACAACACTCCCAAATGCTCTATAGCGCTTATTGAGCCCAACAAACACTTTTCGGCACTTTTTACCTTCAGATCACAAAATGGATTTACAACACTCCCAAATGGTCTATAGCGCCCATTGAGCCTAACAAGCACTTTTCCGCACTTTTTTACCTTCAGATCACGAAATTGACTAACAACTCTCCCAAATGCTCTATAGCGCCCATTGAGCCAAACAAACACTTTTCGGCACTTTTTACCTTTAGATCACGAAATGGACTTACAACACTCCCAAATGCTCTATAGCGCCCATTGAGCCAAACAAACACTTTTCGGCACTTTTTACCTTTAGATCACGAAATTGACTAACAACACTCCCAAATGCTCTATAGCGCCCATTGAGCCCACCAAACACTTTTCGGCACTTTTTACCTTCAGATCACGAAATGGACTTACAACACTCCCAAATGCTCTATAGCGCCCATTGAGCCTAACAAACACTTTTCGGCACTTTTTACCGTCAGATCACGAAATGGACTTCCAACACTCCAAAATGGTCTATAGCGCACATTGAGCCAAACAAACACTTTTTGGCACTATTTACCTTCAGATCGCGAAATGGACTTACAACACTCCCTAATGCTCTATAGCGCCCATTGAGCCTAACAAACACTTTTCGGCACTTTTTACCTTCAGATCACGAAATTGACTAACAACTCTCCCAAATGCTCTATAGCGCCCATTGAGCCTAACAAACACTTTTCGGCACTTTTTACCTTCAGATCACGAAATGGACTTACAACACTCGAAAATGGTCTATAGCGCCCATTGAGCCTAAGAAACACTTTTCGGCACTTTTTAACGTCAGATCACGAAACGGACTAACAACACTCCCAAATGCTCTATAGCGCCCATTGAGCCTAACAAACACTTTTCGGCACTATTTACCTTCAGATCACGAAATGGACTTACAACACTCGAAAATGGTCTTTAGCGCCCATTGAGCCTAAGAAACACTTTTTGACACTTTTTAACGTCAGATCACGAAACGGACACTTTTTGCCACTTTTTATCTTCAGATCACGAAATGGACTTACAACACTCCCAAATGCTCTAATAGCGCCCATTGAGCCTAACAAACACTTTTCGGCACTATTTACCTTTTGATCACGAAATTGACTAACAACACTCCCAAATGCTCTATAGCGCCCATTGAGCCCAACAAACACTTTTCGGCACTTTTTACCTTCAGATCACGAAATGGACTTACAACACTCCCAAATGCTCTAATAGCGCCCATTGAGCCTAACAAACACTTTTCGGCACTATTTACCTTTTGATCACGAAATTGACTAACAACACTCCCAAATGCTCTATAGCGCCCATTGAGCCCAACAAACACTTTTCGGCACTTTTTACCTTCAGATCACAAAATGGATTTACAACACTCCCAAATGGTCTATAGCGCCCATTGAGCCTAACAAACACTTTTCGGCACTATTTACCTTTTGATCACGAAATTGACTAACAACACTCCCAAATGCTCTATAGCGCCCATTGAGCCCAAAAAACACTTTTCGGCACTTTTTACCTTCAGATCACAAAATGGATTTACCACACTCCCAAATGGTCTATAGCGCCCATTGAGCCTAACAAGCACTTTTCGGCACTTTTTACCTTCAGATCACGAAATTGACTAACAACACTCGAAAATGGTCTTTAGCGCCCATTGAGCCTAAGAAACACTTTTCGACACTTTTTAACGTCAGATCACGAAACGGACACTTTTTGCCACTATTTACCTTCAGATCACGAAATGGACTTACAACACTCCCAAATGCTCTAATAGCGCCCATTGAGCCTAACAAACACTTTTCGGCACTATTTACCTTTTGATCACGAAATTGACTAACAACACTCCAAAATGCTCTATAGCGCCCATTGAGCCCAACAAACACTTTTCGGCACTTTTTACCTTCAGATCACAAAATGGATTTACAACACTCCCAAATGGTCTATAGCGCCCATTGAGCCTAACAAACACTTTTCGGCACTATTTACCTTTTGATCACGAAATTGACTAACAACACTCCCAAATGCTCTATAGCGCCCATTGAGCCCCACAAACACTTTTCGGCACTTTTTACCTTCAGATCACAAAATGGATTTACAACACTCCCAAATGGTCTATAGCGCCCATTGAGCCTAACAAGCACTTTTCGGCACTTTTTACCTTCAGATCACGAAATTGACTAACAACACTCCCAAATGCTCTATAGCGCCCATTGAGCCAAACAAACACTTTTTCGGCACTTTTTACCTTTAGATCACGAAATTGACTAACAACACTCCCAAATGCTCTATAGCGCCCATTGAGCCCAACAAACACTTTTCGGCACTTTTTACCTTCAGATCACGAAATGGACTTACAACACTCGAAAATGGTCTATTAGGGCCATTGAGCCTAAGAAACACTTTTCGGTACTTTTTAACGTCAGATCACGAAACGGACTTACAACACTCCCAAATGGTCTATAGCGCCCATTGAGCCTAACAAACACTTTTTGGCACTATTTACCTTCAGATTACGAAATGGACTTACAACACTCCCAAATGCTCTATAGCGCCCATTGAGCCAAACAAACACTTTTCGGCACTTTTTACCTTTAGATCACGAAATTGACTAACAACACTCCCAAATGCTCTATAGCGCCCATTGAGCCCAACAAACACTTTTCGGCACTTTTTACCTTCAGATCACGAAATGGACTTACAACACTCCCAAATGCTCTATAGCGCCCATTGAGCCTAACAAACACTTTTCGGCACTTTTTACCGTCAGATCACGAAATGGACTTCCAACACTCCAAAATGGTCTATAGCGCACATTGAGCCAAACAAACACTTTTTGGCACTATTTACCTTCAGATCGCGAAATGGACTTACAACACTCCCTTAATGCTCTATAGCGCCCATTGAGCCTAACAAACACTTTTCGGCACTTTTTACCTTCAGATCACGAAATTGACTAACAACTCTCCCAAATGCTCTATAGCGCCCATTGAGCCTAACAAACACTTTTTGGCACTATTTACCTTCAGATCACGAAATGGACTTACAACACTCGAAAATGGTCTATTAGCGCCCATTGAGCCTAAGAAACACTTTTCGGTACTTTTTAACGTCAGATCACGAAACGGACTTACAACACTCCCAAATGGTCTATAGCGCCCATTGAGCCTAACAAACACTTTTTGGCACTATTTACCTTCAGATTACGAAATGGACTTACAACACTCCCAAATGCTCTATAGCGCCCATTTAGCCTAACAAACACTTTTCGGCACTATTTACCTTTAGATCACGAAATTGACTAACAACACTCCCAAATGCTCTATAGCGCCCATTGAGCCTAACAAACACTTTTCGGCACTATTTACCTTCAGATCACGAAATGGACTTACAACACTCGAAAATGGTCTATTAGCGCCCATTGAGCCTAAGAAACACTTTTCGGTACTTTTTACCTTCAGATCACGAAACGGACTTACAACACTCCCAAATGGTCTATAGCGCCCATTGAGCCTAACAAACACTTTTTGGCACTATTTACCTTCAGATTACGAAATGGACTACAACACTCCCAAATGCTCTATAGCGCCCATTTAGCCTAACAAACACTTTTCGGCACTATTTACCTTTAGATCACGAAATTGACTAACAACACTCCCAAATGCTCTATAGCGCCCATTGAGCCTAACAAACACTTTTCGGCACTATTTACCTTCAGATCACGAAATGGACTTACAACACTCGAAAATGGTCTATAGCGCCCATTGAGCCTAAGAAACACTTTTCGGAACTTTTTAACGTCAGATCACGAAATTGACTAACAACACTCCCAAATGCTCTATAGCGCCCATTGAGCCTAACAAACACTTTTCGGCACTTTTTACCGTCAGATCACGAAATGGACTTCCAACACTCCAAAATGGTCTATAGCGCACATTGAGCCAAACAAACACTTTTTGGCACTATTAACCTTCAGATCGCGAAATGGACTTACAACACTCCCTAATGCTCTATAGCGCCCATTGAGCCTAACAAACACTTTTCGGCACTTTTTACCTTCAGATCACGAAATTGACTAACAACTCTCCCAAATGCTCTATAGCGCCCATTGAGCCTAACAAACACTTTTCGGCACTATTTACCTTTAGATCACGAAATTGACTAACAACACTCCCAAATGCTCTATAGCGCCCATTGAGCCTAACAAACACTTTTCGGCACTATTTACCTTCAGATCACGAAATGGACTTACAACACTCGAAAATGGTCTATAGCGCCCATTGAGCCTAACAAACACTTTTTGGCACTATTTACCTTCAGATTACGAAAATGGACTTACAACACTCCCAAATGCTCTATAGCGCCCATTTAGCCTAACAAACACTTTTCGGCACTATTTACCTTTAGATCACGAAATACAACTCTCCCAAATGCTCTATAGCGCCCATTGAGCCTAACAAACACTTTTTGGCACTATTTACCTTCAGATCACGAAATGGACTTACAACACTCGAAAATGGTCTATTAGCGCCCATTGAGCCTAAGAAACACTTTTCCGTACTTTTTAACGTCAGATCACGAAACGGACTTACAACACTCCCAAATGGTCTATAGCGCCCATTGAGCCTAACAAACACTTTTTGGCACTATTTACCTTCAGATTACGAAATGGACTTACAACACTCCCAAATGCTCTATAGCGCCCATTTAGCCTAACAAACACTTTTCGGCACTATTTACCTTCAGATCACAAAATTGACTAACAACACTCCCAAATGCTCTATAGCGCCCATTGAGCCTAACAAACACTTTTTGGCACTATTTACCTTCAGATCACGAAATGGACTTACAACACTCGAAAATGGTCTATTAGCGCCCATTGAGCCTAACAAACACTTTTCGGCACTATTTACCTTTTGATCACGAAATTGACTAACAACACTCCCAAATGCTCTATAGCGCTTATTGAGCCCAACAAACACTTTTCGGCACTTTTTACCTTCAGATCACAAAATGGATTTACAACACTCCCAAATGGTCTATAGCGCCCATTGAGCCTAACAAGCACTTTTCGGCACTTTTTACCTTCAGATCACGAAATTGACTAACAACACTCCCAAATGCTCTATAGCGCCCATTGAGCCTAACAAGCACTTTTCGGCACTTTTTACCTTCAGATCACGAAATTGACTAACAACACTCCCAAATGCTCTATAGCGCCCATTGAGCCAAACAACCACTTTTCGGCACTTTTTACCTTTAGATCACGAAATTGACTAACAACACTCCCAAATGCTCTATAGCGCCCATTGAGCCCAACAAACACTTTTCGGCACTTTTTACCTTCAGATCACGAAATGGACTTACAACACTCGAAAATGGTCTATTAGCGCCCATTGAGCCTAAGAAACACTTTTCGGTACTTTTTAACGTCAGATCACGAAACGGACTTACAACACTCCCAAATGGTCTATAGCGCCCATTGAGCCTAACAAACACTTTTTGGCACTATTTACCTTCAGATTACGAAATGGACTTACAACACTCCCAAATGCTCTATAGCGCCCATTGAGCCAAACAAACACTTTTCGGCACTTTTTACCTTTAGATCACGAAATTGACTAACAACACTCCCAAATGCTCTATAGCGCCCATTGAGCCCAACAAACACTTTTCGGCACTTTTTACCTTCAGATCACGAAATGGACTTACAACACTCCCAAATGCTCTATAGCGCCCATTGAGCCTAACAAACACTTTTCGGCACTTTTTACCGTCAGATCACGAAATGGACTTCCAACACTCCAAAATGGTCTATAGCGCACATTGAGCCAAACAAACACTTTTTGGCACTATTTACCTTCAGATCGCGAAATGGACTTACAACACTCCCTAATGCTCTATAGCGCCCATTGAGCATAACAAACACTTTTCGGCACTTTTTACCTTCAGATCACGAAATTGACTAACAACTCTCCCAAATGCTCTATAGCGCCCATTGAGCCTAACAAACACTTTTTGGCACTATTTACCTTCAGATCACGAAATGGACTTACAACACTCGAAAATGGTCTATTAGCGCCCATTGAGCCTAAGAAACACTTTTCGGTACTTTTTAACGTCAGATCACGAAACGGACTTACAACACTCCCAAATGGTCTATAGCGCCCATTGAGCCTAACAAACACTTTTTGGCACTATTTACCTTCAGATTACGAAATGGACTTACAACACTCCCAAATGCTCTATAGCGCCCATTGAGCCAAACAAACACTTTTCGGCACTTTTTACCTTTAGATCACGAAATTGACTAACAACACTCCCAAATGCTCTATAGCGCCCATTGAGCCCAACAAACACTTTTCGGCACTTTTTACCTTCAGATCACGAAATGGACTTACAACACTCCCTAATGCTCTATAGCGCCCATTGAGCCTAACAAACACTTTTCGGCACTTTTTACCTTCAGATCACGAAATTGACAAACAACTCTCCCAAATGCTCTATAGCGCCCATTGAGCCTAACAAACACTTTTTGGCACTATTTACCTTCAGATCACGAAATGGACTTACAACACTCGAAAATGGTCTATTAGCGCCCATTGAGCCTAAGAAACACTTTTCGGTACTTTTTAACGTCAGATCACGAAATGGACTTCCAACACTCCAAAATGGTCTATAGCGCACATTGAGCCAAACAAACACTTTTTCGCAATATTTACCTTCAGATCACGAAATGGATTTACAACACTCCCAAATGCTCTATAGCGCCCATTGAGCCTAACAAACACTTTTCGGCACTATTTACCTTTAGATCACGAAATTGACTAACAACAATCCCAAATGCTCTATAGCGCCCATTGAGCCTAACAAACACTTTTCGGCACTATTTACCTTCAGATCACGAAATGGACTTACAACACTCGAAAATGGTCTATAGCGCCCATTGAGCCTAAGAAACACTTTTCGGCACTTTTTAACGTCAGATCACGAAACGGACTAACAACACTCCCAAATGCTCTATAGCGCCCATTGAGCCTAACAAACACTTTTCGGCACTATTTACCTTCAGATCACGAAATGGACTTACAACACTCGAAAATGGTCTTTAGCGCCCATTGAGCCTAAGAAACACTTTTGGCACTTTTTAACGTCAGATCACGAAACGGACTAACAACACTCCCAAATGCTCTATAGCGCCCATTGAGCCTAACAAACACTTTTCGGCACTATTTACCTTCAGATCACGAAATGGACTTACAACAATCGAAAATGGTCTTTAGCGCTCATTGAGCCTAAGAAACACTTTTCGACACTTTTTAACGTCAGATCACGAAACGGACACTTTTTGCCACTATTTACCTTCAGATCACGAAATGGACTTACAACACTCCCAAATGGTCTATAGCGCCCATTGAGCCTAAGAAACACTTTTCGGAACTTTTTAACGTCAGATCACGAAATTGACTAACAACACTCCCAAATGCTCTATAGCGCCCATTGAGCCTAACAAACACTTTTCGGCACTTTTTACCTTCAGATCACAAAATGGATTTACAACACTCCCAAATGGTCTATAGCGCCCATTGAGCCTAACAAGCACTTTTCGGCACTTTTTACCTTCAGATCACGAAATTGACTAACAACACTCGAAAATGGTCTTTAGCGCCCATTGAGCCTAAGAAACACTTTTCGACACTTTTTAACGTCAGATCACGAAACGGACACTTTTTGCCACTATTTACCTTCAGATCACGAAATGGACTTACAACACTCCCAAATGCTCTAATAGCGCCCATTGAGCCTAACAAACACTTTTCGGCACTATTTACCTTTTGATCACGAAATTGACTAACAACACTCCCAAATGCTCTATAGCGCTTATTGAGCCCAACAAACACTTTTCGGCACTTTTTACCTTCAGATCACAAAATGGATTTACAACACTCCCAAATGGTCTATAGCGCCCATTGAGCCTAACAAGCACTTTTCCGCACTTTTTTACCTTCAGATCACGAAATTGACTAACAACACTCCCAAATGCTCTATAGCGCCCATTGAGCCAAACAAACACTTTTCGGCACTTTTTACCTTTAGATCACGAAATGGACTTACAACACTCCCAAATGCTCTATAGCGCCCATTGAGCCAAACAAACACTTTTCGGCACTTTTTACCTTTAGATCACGAAATTGACTAACAACACTCCCAAATGCTCTATAGCGCCCATTGAGCCCACCAAACACTTTTCGGCACTTTTTACCTTCAGATCACGAAATGGACTTACAACACTCCCAAATGCTCTATAGCGCCCATTGAGCCTAACAAACACTTTTCGGCACTTTTTACCGTCAGATCACGAAATGGACTTCCAACACTCCAAAATGGTCTATAGCGCACATTGAGCCAAACAAACACTTTTTGGCACTATTTACCTTCAGATCGCGAAATGGACTTACAACACTCCCTAATGCTCTATAGCGCCCATTGAGCCTAACAAACACTTTTCGGCACTTTTTACCTTCAGATCACGAAATTGACTAACAACTCTCCCAAATGCTCTATAGCGCCCATTGAGCCTAACAAACACTTTTCGGCACTTTTTACCTTCAGATCACGAAATGGACTTACAACACTCGAAAATGGTCTATAGCGCCCATTGAGCCTAAGAAACACTTTTCGGCACTTTTTAACGTCAGATCACGAAACGGACTAACAACACTCCCAAATGCTCTATAGCGCCCATTGAGCCTAACAAACACTTTTCGGCACTATTTACCTTCAGATCACGAAATGGACTTACAACACTCGAAAATGGTCTTTAGCGCCCATTGAGCCTAAGAAACACTTTTTGACACTTTTTAACGTCAGATCACGAAACGGACACTTTTTGCCACTTTTTATCTTCAGATCACGAAATGGACTTACAACACTCCCAAATGCTCTAATAGCGCCCATTGAGCCTAACAAACACTTTTCGGCACTATTTACCTTTTGATCACGAAATTGACTAACAACACTCCCAAATGCTCTATAGCGCCCATTGAGCCCAACAAACACTTTTCGGCACTTTTTACCTTCAGATCACGAAATGGACTTACAACACTCCCAAATGCTCTAATAGCGCCCATTGAGCCTAACAAACACTTTTCGGCACTATTTACCTTTTGATCACGAAATTGACTAACAACACTCCCAAATGCTCTATAGCGCCCATTGAGCCCAACAAACACTTTTCGGCACTTTTTACCTTCAGATCACAAAATGGATTTACAACACTCCCAAATGGTCTATAGCGCCCATTGAGCCTAACAAACACTTTTCGGCACTATTTACCTTTTGATCACGAAATTGACTAACAACACTCCCAAATGCTCTATAGCGCCCATTGAGCCCAAAAAACACTTTTCGGCACTTTTTACCTTCAGATCACAAAATGGATTTACCACACTCCCAAATGGTCTATAGCGCCCATTGAGCCTAACAAGCACTTTTCGGCACTTTTTACCTTCAGATCACGAAATTGACTAACAACACTCGAAAATGGTCTTTAGCGCCCATTGAGCCTAAGAAACACTTTTCGACACTTTTTAACGTCAGATCACGAAACGGACACTTTTTGCCACTATTTACCTTCAGATCACGAAATGGACTTACAACACTCCCAAATGCTCTAATAGCGCCCATTGAGCCTAACAAACACTTTTCGGCACTATTTACCTTTTGATCACGAAATTGACTAACAACACTCCAAAATGCTCTATAGCGCCCATTGAGCCCAACAAACACTTTTCGGCACTTTTTACCTTCAGATCACAAAATGGATTTACAACACTCCCAAATGGTCTATAGCGCCCATTGAGCCTAACAAACACTTTTCGGCACTATTTACCTTTTGATCACGAAATTGACTAACAACACTCCCAAATGCTCTATAGCGCCCATTGAGCCCCACAAACACTTTTCGGCACTTTTTACCTTCAGATCACAAAATGGATTTACAACACTCCCAAATGGTCTATAGCGCCCATTGAGCCTAACAAGCACTTTTCGGCACTTTTTACCTTCAGATCACGAAATTGACTAACAACACTCCCAAATGCTCTATAGCGCCCATTGAGCCAAACAAACACTTTTCGGCACTTTTTACCTTTAGATCACGAAATTGACTAACAACACTCCCAAATGCTCTATAGCGCCCATTGAGCCCAACAAACACTTTTCGGCACTTTTTACCTTCAGATCACGAAATGGACTTACAACACTCGAAAATGGTCTATTAGGGCCCATTGAGCCTAAGAAACACTTTTCGGTACTTTTTAACGTCAGATCACGAAACGGACTTACAACACTCCCAAATGGTCTATAGCGCCCATTGAGCCTAACAAACACTTTTTGGCACTATTTACCTTCAGATTACGAAATGGACTTACAACACTCCCAAATGCTCTATAGCGCCCATTGAGCCAAACAAACACTTTTCGGCACTTTTTACCTTTAGATCACGAAATTGACTAACAACACTCCCAAATGCTCTATAGCGCCCATTGAGCCCAACAAACACTTTTCGGCACTTTTTACCTTCAGATCACGAAATGGACTTACAACACTCCCAAATGCTCTATAGCGCCCATTGAGCCTAACAAACACTTTTCGGCACTTTTTACCGTCAGATCACGAAATGGACTTCCAACACTCCAAAATGGTCTATAGCGCACATTGAGCCAAACAAACACTTTTTGGCACTATTTACCTTCAGATCGCGAAATGGACTTACAACACTCCCTAATGCTCTATAGCGCCCATTGAGCCTAACAAACACTTTTCGGCACTTTTTACCTTCAGATCACGAAATTGACTAACAACTCTCCCAAATGCTCTATAGCGCCCATTGAGCCTAACAAACACTTTTTGGCACTATTTACCTTCAGATCACGAAATGGACTTACAACACTCGAAAATGGTCTATTAGCGCCCATTGAGCCTAAGAAACACTTTTCGGTACTTTTTAACGTCAGATCACGAAACGGACTTACAACACTCCCAAATGGTCTATAGCGCCCATTGAGCCTAACAAACACTTTTTGGCACTATTTACCTTCAGATTACGAAATGGACTTACAACACTCCCAAATGCTCTATAGCGCCCATTTAGCCTAACAAACACTTTTCGGCACTATTTACCTTTAGATCACGAAATTGACTAACAACACTCCCAAATGCTCTATAGCGCCCATTGAGCCTAACAAACACTTTTCGGCACTATTTACCTTCAGATCACGAAATGGACTTACAACACTCGAAAATGGTCTATTAGCGCCCATTGAGCCTAAGAAACACTTTTCGGTACTTTTTACCTTCAGATCACGAAACGGACTTACAACACTCCCAAATGGTCTATAGCGCCCATTGAGCCTAACAAACACTTTTTGGCACTATTTACCTTCAGATTACGAAATGGACTACAACACTCCCAAATGCTCTATAGCGCCCATTTAGCCTAACAAACACTTTTCGGCACTATTTACCTTTAGATCACGAAATTGACTAACAACACTCCCAAATGCTCTATAGCGCCCATTGAGCCTAACAAACACTTTTCGGCACTATTTACCTTCAGATCACGAAATGGACTTACAACACTCGAAAATGGTCTATAGCGCCCATTGAGCCTAACAAACACTTTTTGGCACTTTTTACCTTCAGATCACGAAATGGACTTACAACACTCGAAAATGGTCTATAGCGCCCATTGAGCCTAAGAAACACTTTTCGGAACTTTTTAACGTCAGATCACGAAATTGACTAACAACACTCCCAAATGCTCTATAGCGCCCATTGAGCCTAACAAACACTTTTCGGCACTTTTTACCGTCAGATCACGAAATGGACTTCCAACACTCCAAAATGGTCTATAGCGCACATTGAGCCAAACAAACACTTTTTGGCACTATTAACCTTCAGATCGCGAAATGGACTTACAACACTCCCTAATGCTCTATAGCGCCCATTGAGCCTAACAAACACTTTTCGGCACTTTTTACCTTCAGATCACGAAATTGACTAACAACTCTCCCAAATGCTCTATAGCGCCCATTGAGCCTAACAAACACTTTTCGGCACTATTTACCTTTAGATCACGAAATTGACTAACAACACTCCCAAATGCTCTATAGCGCCCATTGAGCCTAACAAACACTTTTCGGCACTATTTACCTTCAGATCACGAAATGGACTTACAACACTCGAAAATGGTCTATAGCGCCCATTGAGCCTAACAAACACTTTTTGGCACTATTTACCTTCAGATTACGAAATGGACTTACAACACTCCCAAATGCTCTATAGCGCCCATTTAGCCTAACAAACACTTTTCGGCACTATTTACCTTTAGATCACGCAATTGACTAACAACACTCCCAAATGCTCTATAGCGCCCATTGAGCCTAACAAACACTTTTCGGCACTATTTACCTTCAGATCACGAAATGGACTTACAACACTCGAAAATGGTCTATAGCGCCCATTGAGCCTAACAAACACTTTTTGGCACTTTTTACCTTCAGATCACGAAATGGACTTACAACACTCGAAAATGGTCTATAGCGCCCATTGAGCCTAAGAAACACTTTTCGGAACTTTTTAACGTCAGATCACGAAATTGACTAACAACACTCCCAAATGCTCTATAGCGCCCATTGAGCCTAACAAACACTTTTCGGCACTTTTTACCGTCAGATCACGAAATGGACTTCCAACACTCCAAAATGGTCTATAGCGCACATTGAGCCAAACAAACACTTTTTGGCACTATTAACCTTCAGATCGCGAAATGGACTTACAACACTCCCTAATGCTCTATAGCGCCCATTGAGCCTAACAAACACTTTTCGGCACTTTTTACCTTCAGATCACGAAATGGATTTACAACACTCCCAAATGGTCTATAGCGCCCATTGAGCCTAACAAGCACTTTTCGGCACTTTTTACCTTCAGATCACGAAATTGACTAACAACACTCGAAAATGGTCTTTAGCGCCCATTGAGCCTAAGAAACACTTTTCGACACTTTTTAACGTCAGATCACGAAACGGACACTTTTTGCCACTATTTACCTTCAGATCACGAAATGGACTTACAACACTCCCAAATGGTCTATAGCGCCCATTGAGCCTAAGAAACACTTTTCGGAACTTTTTAACGTCAGATCACGAAATTGACTAACAACACTCCCAAATGCTCTATAGCGCCCATTGAGCCTAACAAACACTTTTCGGCACTTTTTACCTTCAGATCACAAAATGGATTTACAACACTCCCAAATGGTCTATAGCGCCCATTGAGCCTAACAAGCACTTTTCGGCACTTTTTACCTTCAGATCACGAAATTGACTAACAACACTCGAAAATGGTCTTTAGCGCCCATTGAGCCTAAGAAACACTTTTCGACACTTTTTAACGTCAGATCACGAAACGGACACTTTTTGCCACTATTTACCTTCAGATCACGAAATGGACTTACAACACTCCCAAATGCTCTAATAGCGCCCATTGAGCCTAACAAACACTTTTCGGCACTATTTACCTTTTGATCACGAAATTGACTAACAACACTCCCAAATGCTCTATAGCGCTTATTGAGCCCAACAAACACTTTTCGGCACTTTTTACCTTCAGATCACAAAATGGATTTACAACACTCCCAAATGGTCTATAGCGCCCATTGAGCCTAACAAGCACTTTTCCGCACTTTTTTACCTTCAGATCACGAAATTGACTAACAACTCTCCCAAATGCTCTATAGCGCCCATTGAGCCAAACAAACACTTTTCGGCACTTTTTACCTTTAGATCACGAAATGGACTTACAACACTCCCAAATGCTCTATAGCGCCCATTGAGCCAAACAAACACTTTTCGGCACTTTTTACCTTTAGATCACGAAATTGACTAACAACACTCCCAAATGCTCTATAGCGCCCATTGAGCCCACCAAACACTTTTCGGCACTTTTTACCTTCAGATCACGAAATGGACTTACAACACTCCCAAATGCTCTATAGCGCCCATTGAGCCTAACAAACACTTTTCGGCACTTTTTACCGTCAGATCACGAAATGGACTTCCAACACTCCAAAATGGTCTATAGCGCACATTGAGCCAAACAAACACTTTTTGGCACTATTTACCTTCAGATCGCGAAATGGACTTACAACACTCCCTAATGCTCTATAGCGCCCATTGAGCCTAACAAACACTTTTCGGCACTTTTTACCTTCAGATCACGAAATTGACTAACAACTCTCCCAAATGCTCTATAGCGCCCATTGAGCCTAACAAACACTTTTCGGCACTTTTTACCTTCAGATCACGAAATGGACTTACAACACTCGAAAATGGTCTATAGCGCCCATTGAGCCTAAGAAACACTTTTCGGCACTTTTTAACGTCAGATCACGAAACGGACTAACAACACTCCCAAATGCTCTATAGCGCCCATTGAGCCTAACAAACACTTTTCGGCACTATTTACCTTCAGATCACGAAATGGACTTACAACACTCGAAAATGGTCTTTAGCGCCCATTGAGCCTAAGAAACACTTTTTGACACTTTTTAACGTCAGATCACGAAACGGACACTTTTTGCCACTTTTTATCTTCAGATCACGAAATGGACTTACAACACTCCCAAATGCTCTAATAGCGCCCATTGAGCCTAACAAACACTTTTCGGCACTATTTACCTTTTGATCACGAAATTGACTAACAACACTCCCAAATGCTCTATAGCGCCCATTGAGCCCAACAAACACTTTTCGGCACTTTTTACCTTCAGATCACGAAATGGACTTACAACACTCCCAAATGCTCTAATAGCGCCCATTGAGCCTAACAAACACTTTTCGGCACTATTTACCTTTTGATCACGAAATTGACTAACAACACTCCCAAATGCTCTATAGCGCCCATTGAGCCCAACAAACACTTTTCGGCACTTTTTACCTTCAGATCACAAAATGGATTTACAACACTCCCAAATGGTCTATAGCGCCCATTGAGCCTAACAAACACTTTTCGGCACTATTTACCTTTTGATCACGAAATTGACTAACAACACTCCCAAATGCTCTATAGCGCCCATTGAGCCCAAAAAACACTTTTCGGCACTTTTTACCTTCAGATCACAAAATGGATTTACCACACTCCCAAATGGTCTATAGCGCCCATTGAGCCTAACAAGCACTTTTCGGCACTTTTTACCTTCAGATCACGAAATTGACTAACAACACTCGAAAATGGTCTTTAGCGCCCATTGAGCCTAAGAAACACTTTTCGACACTTTTTAACGTCAGATCACGAAACGGACACTTTTTGCCACTATTTACCTTCAGATCACGAAATGGACTTACAACACTCCCAAATGCTCTAATAGCGCCCATTGAGCCTAACAAACACTTTTCGGCACTATTTACCTTTTGATCACGAAATTGACTAACAACACTCCAAAATGCTCTATAGCGCCCATTGAGCCCAACAAACACTTTTCGGCACTTTTTACCTTCAGATCACAAAATGGATTTACAACACTCCCAAATGGTCTATAGCGCCCATTGAGCCTAACAAACACTTTTCGGCACTATTTACCTTTTGATCACGAAATTGACTAACAACACTCCCAAATGCTCTATAGCGCCCATTGAGCCCCACAAACACTTTTCGGCACTTTTTACCTTCAGATCACAAAATGGATTTACAACACTCCCAAATGGTCTATAGCGCCCATTGAGCCTAACAAGCACTTTTCGGCACTTTTTACCTTCAGATCACGAAATTGACTAACAACACTCCCAAATGCTCTATAGCGCCCATTGAGCCAAACAAACACTTTTCGGCACTTTTTACCTTTAGATCACGAAATTGACTAACAACACTCCCAAATGCTCTATAGCGCCCATTGAGCCCAACAAACACTTTTCGGCACTTTTTACCTTCAGATCACGAAATGGACTTACAACACTCGAAAATGGTCTATTAGGGCCCATTGAGCCTAAGAAACACTTTTCGGTACTTTTTAACGTCAGATCACGAAACGGACTTACAACACTCCCAAATGGTCTATAGCGCCCATTGAGCCTAACAAACACTTTTTGGCACTATTTACCTTCAGATTACGAAATGGACTTACAACACTCCCAAATGCTCTATAGCGCCCATTGAGCCAAACAAACACTTTTCGGCACTTTTTACCTTTAGATCACGAAATTGACTAACAACACTCCCAAATGCTCTATAGCGCCCATTGAGCCCAACAAACACTTTTCGGCACTTTTTACCTTCAGATCACGAAATGGACTTACAACACTCCCAAATGCTCTATAGCGCCCATTGAGCCTAACAAACACTTTTCGGCACTTTTTACCGTCAGATCACGAAATGGACTTCCAACACTCCAAAATGGTCTATAGCGCACATTGAGCCAAACAAACACTTTTTGGCACTATTTACCTTCAGATCGCGAAATGGACTTACAACACTCCCTAATGCTCTATAGCGCCCATTGAGCCTAACAAACACTTTTCGGCACTTTTTACCTTCAGATCACGAAATTGACTAACAACTCTCCCAAATGCTCTATAGCGCCCATTGAGCCTAACAAACACTTTTTGGCACTATTTACCTTCAGATCACGAAATGGACTTACAACACTCGAAAATGGTCTATTAGCGCCCATTGAGCCTAAGAAACACTTTTCGGTACTTTTTAACGTCAGATCACGAAACGGACTTACAACACTCCCAAATGGTCTATAGCGCCCATTGAGCCTAACAAACACTTTTTGGCACTATTTACCTTCAGATTACGAAATGGACTTACAACACTCCCAAATGCTCTATAGCGCCCATTTAGCCTAACAAACACTTTTCGGCACTATTTACCTTTAGATCACGAAATTGACTAACAACACTCCCAAATGCTCTATAGCGCCCATTGAGCCTAACAAACACTTTTCGGCACTATTTACCTTCAGATCACGAAATGGACTTACAACACTCGAAAATGGTCTATTAGCGCCCATTGAGCCTAAGAAACACTTTTCGGTACTTTTTACCTTCAGATCACGAAACGGACTTACAACACTCCCAAATGGTCTATAGCGCCCATTGAGCCTAACAAACACTTTTTGGCACTATTTACCTTCAGATTACGAAATGGACTACAACACTCCCAAATGCTCTATAGCGCCCATTTAGCCTAACAAACACTTTTCGGCACTATTTACCTTTAGATCACGAAATTGACTAACAACACTCCCAAATGCTCTATAGCGCCCATTGAGCCTAACAAACACTTTTCGGCACTATTTACCTTCAGATCACGAAATGGACTTACAACACTCGAAAATGGTCTATAGCGCCCATTGAGCCTAACAAACACTTTTTGGCACTTTTTACCTTCAGATCACGAAATGGACTTACAACACTCGAAAATGGTCTATAGCGCCCATTGAGCCTAAGAAACACTTTTCGGAACTTTTTAACGTCAGATCACGAAATTGACTAACAACACTCCCAAATGCTCTATAGCGCCCATTGAGCCTAACAAACACTTTTCGGCACTTTTTACCGTCAGATCACGAAATGGACTTCCAACACTCCAAAATGGTCTATAGCGCACATTGAGCCAAACAAACACTTTTTGGCACTATTAACCTTCAGATCGCGAAATGGACTTACAACACTCCCTAATGCTCTATAGCGCCCATTGAGCCTAACAAACACTTTTCGGCACTTTTTACCTTCAGATCACGAAATTGACTAACAACTCTCCCAAATGCTCTATAGCGCCCATTGAGCCTAACAAACACTTTTCGGCACTATTTACCTTTAGATCACGAAATTGACTAACAACACTCCCAAATGCTCTATAGCGCCCATTGAGCCTAACAAACACTTTTCGGCACTATTTACCTTCAGATCACGAAATGGACTTACAACACTCGAAAATGGTCTATAGCGCCCATTGAGCCTAACAAACACTTTTTGGCACTATTTACCTTCAGATTACGAAATGGACTTACAACACTCCCAAATGCTCTATAGCGCCCATTTAGCCTAACAAACACTTTTCGGCACTATTTACCTTTAGATCACGAAATTGACTAACAACTCTCCCAAATGCTCTATAGCGCCCATTGAGCCTAACAAACACTTTTTGGCACTATTTACCTTCAGATCACGAAATGGACTTACAACACTCGAAAATGGTCTATTAGCGCCCATTGAGCCTAAGAAACACTTTTCCGTACTTTTTAACGTCAGATCACGAAACGGACTTACAACACTCCCAAATGGTCTATAGCGCCCATTGAGCCTAACAAACACTTTTTGGCACTATTTACCTTCAGATTACGAAATGGACTTACAACACTCCCAAATGCTCTATAGCGCCCATTTAGCCTAACAAACACTTTTCGGCACTATTTACCTTCAGATCACAAAATTGACTAACAACACTCCCAAATGCTCTATAGCGCCCATTGAGCCTAACAAACACTTTTTGGCACTATTTACCTTCAGATCACGAAATGGACTTACAACACTCGAAAATGGTCTATTAGCGCCCATTGAGCCTAACAAACACTTTTCGGCACTATTTACCTTTTGATCACGAAATTGACTAACAACACTCCCAAATGCTCTATAGCGCTTATTGAGCCCAACAAACACTTTTCGGCACTTTTTACCTTCAGATCACAAAATGGATTTACAACACTCCCAAATGGTCTATAGCGCCCATTGAGCCTAACAAGCACTTTTCGGCACTTTTTACCTTCAGATCACGAAATTGACTAACAACACTCCCAAATGCTCTATAGCGCCCATTGAGCCTAACAAGCACTTTTCGGCACTTTTTACCTTCAGATCACGAAATTGACTAACAACACTCCCAAATGCTCTATAGCGCCCATTGAGCCAAACAACCACTTTTCGGCACTTTTTACCTTTAGATCACGAAATTGACTAACAACACTCCCAAATGCTCTATAGCGCCCATTGAGCCCAACAAACACTTTTCGGCACTTTTTACCTTCAGATCACGAAATGGACTTACAACACTCGAAAATGGTCTATTAGCGCCCATTGAGCCTAAGAAACACTTTTCGGTACTTTTTAACGTCAGATCACGAAACGGACTTACAACACTCCCAAATGGTCTATAGCGCCCATTGAGCCTAACAAACACTTTTTGGCACTATTTACCTTCAGATTACGAAATGGACTTACAACACTCCCAAATGCTCTATAGCGCCCATTGAGCCAAACAAACACTTTTCGGCACTTTTTACCTTTAGATCACGAAATTGACTAACAACACTCCCAAATGCTCTATAGCGCCCATTGAGCCCAACAAACACTTTTCGGCACTTTTTACCTTCAGATCACGAAATGGACTTACAACACTCCCAAATGCTCTATAGCGCCCATTGAGCCTAACAAACACTTTTCGGCACTTTTTACCGTCAGATCACGAAATGGACTTCCAACACTCCAAAATGGTCTATAGCGCACATTGAGCCAAACAAACACTTTTTGGCACTATTTACCTTCAGATCGCGAAATGGACTTACAACACTCCCTAATGCTCTATAGCGCCCATTGAGCATAACAAACACTTTTCGGCACTTTTTACCTTCAGATCACGAAATTGACTAACAACTCTCCCAAATGCTCTATAGCGCCCATTGAGCCTAACAAACACTTTTTGGCACTATTTACCTTCAGATCACGAAATGGACTTACAACACTCGAAAATGGTCTATTAGCGCCCATTGAGCCTAAGAAACACTTTTCGGTACTTTTTAACGTCAGATCACGAAACGGACTTACAACACTCCCAAATGGTCTATAGCGCCCATTGAGCCTAACAAACACTTTTTGGCACTATTTACCTTCAGATTACGAAATGGACTTACAACACTCCCAAATGCTCTATAGCGCCCATTGAGCCAAACAAACACTTTTCGGCACTTTTTACCTTTAGATCACGAAATTGACTAACAACACTCCCAAATGCTCTATAGCGCCCATTGAGCCCAACAAACACTTTTCGGCACTTTTTACCTTCAGATCACGAAATGGACTTACAACACTCCCTAATGCTCTATAGCGCCCATTGAGCCTAACAAACACTTTTCGGCACTTTTTACCTTCAGATCACGAAATTGACAAACAACTCTCCCAAATGCTCTATAGCGCCCATTGAGCCTAACAAACACTTTTTGGCACTATTTACCTTCAGATCACGAAATGGACTTACAACACTCGAAAATGGTCTATTAGCGCCCATTGAGCCTAAGAAACACTTTTCGGTACTTTTTAACGTCAGATCACGAAATGGACTTCCAACACTCCAAAATGGTCTATAGCGCACATTGAGCCAAACAAACACTTTTTCGCAATATTTACCTTCAGATCACGAAATGGATTTACAACACTCCCAAATGCTCTATAGCGCCCATTGAGCCTAACAAACACTTTTCGGCACTATTTACCTTTAGATCACGAAATTGACTAACAACAATCCCAAATGCTCTATAGCGCCCATTGAGCCTAACAAACACTTTTCGGCACTATTTACCTTCAGATCACGAAATGGACTTACAACACTCGAAAATGGTCTATAGCGCCCATTGAGCCTAAGAAACACTTTTCGGCACTTTTTAACGTCAGATCACGAAACGGACTAACAACACTCCCAAATGCTCTATAGCGCCCATTGAGCCTAACAAACACTTTTCGGCACTATTTACCTTCAGATCACGAAATGGACTTACAACACTCGAAAATGGTCTTTAGCGCCCATTGAGCCTAAGAAACACTTTTGGCACTTTTTAACGTCAGATCACGAAACGGACTAACAACACTCCCAAATGCTCTATAGCGCCCATTGAGCCTAACAAACACTTTTCGGCACTATTTACCTTCAGATCACGAAATGGACTTACAACAATCGAAAATGGTCTTTAGCGCTCATTGAGCCTAAGAAACACTTTTTGACACTTTTTAACGTCAGATCACGAAACGGACACTTTTTGCCACTATTTACCTTCAGATCACAAAATGGACTTACAACACTCCCAAATGCTCTAATAGCGCCCATTGAGCCTAACAAACACTTTTCGGCACTATTTACCTTTTGATCACGAAATTGACTAACAACACTCCCAAATGCTCTATAGCGCCCATTGAGCCCAACAAACACTTTTCGGCACTTTTTACCTTCAGATCACAAAATGGATTCACAACACTCCCAAATGGTCTATAGCGCCCATTGAGCCTAACAAACACTTTTCGGCACTATTTACCTTTTGATCACGAAATTGACTAACAACACTCCCAAATGCTCTATAGCGCCCATTGAGCCCAACAAACACTTTTCGGCACTTTTTACCTTCAGATCACAAAATGGATTTACAACACTCCCAAATGGTCTATAGCGCCCATTGAGCCTAACAAGCACTTTTCGGCACTTTTTACCTTCAGATCACGAAATTGACTAACAACACTCCCAAATGCTCTATAGCGCCCATTGAGCCAAACAAACACTTTTCGGCATTTTTTACCTTCAGATCACGAAATTGACTAACAACTCTCCCAAATGCTCTATAGCGCCCATTGAGCCTAACAAACACTTTTTGGCACTATTTACCTTCAGATCACGAAATGGACTTACAACACTCGAAAATGGTCTATTAGCGCCCATTGAGCCTAAGAAACACTTTTCCGTACTTTTTAACGTCAGATCACGAAACGGACTTACAACACTCCCAAATGGTCTATAGCGCCCATTGAGCCTAACAAACACTTTTTGGCACTATTTACCTTCAGATTACGAAATGGACTTACAACACTCCCAAATGCTCTATAGCGCCCATTTAGCCTAACAAACACTTTTCGGCACTATTTACCTTCAGATCACAAAATTGACTAACAACACTCCCAAATGCTCTATAGCGCCCATTGAGCCTAACAAACACTTTTTGGCACTATTTACCTTCAGATCACGAAATGGACTTACAACACTCGAAAATGGTCTATTAGCGCCCATTGAGCCTAAGAAACACTTTTCGGTACTTTTTAACGTCAGATCACGAAACGGACTTACAACACTCCCAAATGGTCTATAGCGCCCATTGAGCCTAACAAACACTTTTTGGCACTATTTACCTTCAGATTACGAAATGGACTTACAACACTCCCAAATGCTCTATAGCGCCCATTGAGCCAAACAAACACTTTTCGGCACTTTTTACCTTTAGATCACGAAATTGACTTACAACACTCGAAAATGGTCTATAGCGCCCATTGAGCCTAAGAAACACTTTTGGCACTTTTTAACGTCAGATCACGAAACGGACTAACAACACTCCCAAATGCTCTATAGCGCCCATTGAGCCTAACAAACACTTTTCGGCACTATTTACCTTCAGATCACGAAATGGACTTACAACACTCGAAAATGGTCTTTAGCGCTCATTGAGCCTAAGAAACACTTTTTGACACTTTTTAACGTCAGATCACGAAACGGACACTTTTTGCCACTATTTACCTTCAGATCACAAAATGGACTTACAACACTCCCAAATGCTCTAATAGCGCCCATTGAGCCTAACAAACACTTTTCGGCACTATTTACCTTTTGATCACGAAATTGACTAACAACACTCCCAAATGCTCTATAGCGCCCATTGAGCCCAACAAACACTTTTCGGCACTTTTTACCTTCAGATCACAAAATGGATTCACAACACTCCCAAATGGTCTATAGCGCCCATTGAGCCTAACAAACACTTTTCGGCACTATTTACCTTTTGATCACGAAATTGACTAACAACACTCCCAAATGCTCTATAGCGCCCATTGAGCCCAACAAACACTTTTCGGCACTTTTTACCTTCAGATCACAAAATGGATTTACAACACTCCCAAATGGTCTATAGCGCCCATTGAGCCTAACAAGCACTTTTCGGCACTTTTTACCTTCAGATCACGAAATTGACTAACAACACTCCCAAATGCTCTATAGCGCCCATTGAGCCAAACAAACTCTTTTCGGCATTTTTTACCTTCAGATCACGAAATTGACTAACAACTCTCCCAAATGCTCTATAGCGCCCATTGAGCCTAACAAACACTTTTTGGCACTATTTACCTTCAGATCACGAAATGGACTTACAACACTCGAAAATGGTCTATTAGCGCCCATTGAGCCTAAGAAACACTTTTCCGTACTTTTTAACGTCAGATCACGAAACGGACTTACAACACTCCCAAATGGTCTATAGCGCCCATTGAGCCTAACAAACACTTTTTGGCACTATTTACCTTCAGATTACGAAATGGACTTACAACACTCCCAAATGCTCTATAGCGCCCATTTAGCCTAACAAACACTTTTCGGCACTATTTACCTTTAGATCACGAAATTGACTAACAACACTCCCAAATGCTCTATAGCGCCCATTGAGCCTAACAAACACTTTTTGGCACTATTTACCTTCAGATCACGAAATGGACTTACAACACTCGAAAATGGTCTATAGCGCCCATTGAGCCTAAGAAACACTTTTCGGAACTTTTTAACGTCAGATCACGAAATTGACTAACAACACTCCCAAATGCTCTATAGCGCCCATTGAGCCTAACAAACACTTTTCGGCACTATTTACCTTTAGATCACGAAATTGACTAACAACACTCCCAAATGCTCTATAGCGCCCATTGAGCCCAACAAACACTTTTCGGCACTTTTTACCTTCAGATCACAAAATGGATTTACAACACTCCCAAATGGTCTATAGCGCCCATTGAGCCTAACAAGCACTTTTCGGCACTTTTTACCTTCAGATCACGAAATTGACTAACAACACTCCCAAATGCTCTATAGCGCCCATTGAGCCTAACAAACACTTTTCGGCACTATTTACCTTCAGATCACGAAATGGACTTACAACACTCGAAAATGGTCTTTAGCGCCCATTGAGCCTAAGAAACACTTTTGGCACTTTTTAACGTCAGATCACGAAACGGACTAACAACACTCCCAAATGCTCTATAGCGCCCATTGAGCCTAACAAACACTTTTCGGCACTATTTACCTTCAGATCACGAAATGGACTTACAACAATCGAAAATGGTCTTTAGCGCTCATTGAGCCTAAGAAACACTTTTTGACACTTTTTAACGTCAGATCACGAAACGGACACTTTTTGCCACTATTTACCTTCAGATCACAAAATGGACTTACAACACTCCCAAATGCTCTAATAGCGCCCATTGAGCCTAACAAACACTTTTCGGCACTATTTACCTTTTGATCACGAAATTGACTAACAACACTCCCAAATGCTCTATAGCGCCCATTGAGCCCAACAAACACTTTTCGGCACTTTTTACCTTCAGATCACAAAATGGATTTACAACACTCCCAAATGGTCTATAGCGCCCATTGAGCCTAACAAGCACTTTTCGGCACTTTTTACCTTCAGATCACGAAATTGACTAACAACACTCCCAAATGCTCTATAGCGCCCATTGAGCCAAACAAACACTTTTCGGCATTTTTTACCTTCAGATCACGAAATTGACTAACAACTCTCCCAAATGCTCTATAGCGCCCATTGAGCCTAACAAACACTTTTTGGCACTATTTACCTTCAGATCACGAAATGGACTTACAACACTCGAAAATGGTCTATTAGCGCCCATTGAGCCTAAGAAACACTTTTCCGTACTTTTTAACGTCAGATCACGAAACGGACTTACAACACTCCCAAATGGTCTATAGCGCCCATTGAGCCTAACAAACACTTTTTGGCACTATTTACCTTCAGATTACGAAATGGACTTACAACACTCCCAAATGCTCTATAGCGCCCATTTAGCCTAACAAACACTTTTCGGCACTATTTACCTTCAGATCACAAAATTGACTAACAACACTCCCAAATGCTCTATAGCGCCCATTGAGCCTAACAAACACTTTTTGGCACTATTTACCTTCAGATCACGAAATGGACTTACAACACTCGAAAATGGTCTATTAGCGCCCATTGAGCCTAAGAAACACTTTTCGGTACTTTTTAACGTCAGATCACGAAACGGACTTACAACACTCCCAAATGGTCTATAGCGCCCATTGAGCCTAACAAACACTTTTTGGCACTATTTACCTTCAGATTACGAAATGGACTTACAACACTCCCAAATGCTCTATAGCGCCCATTGAGCCAAACAAACACTTTTCGGCACTTTTTACCTTTAGATCACGAAATTGACTTACAACACTCGAAAATGGTCTATAGCGCCCATTGAGCCTAAGAAACACTTTTGGCACTTTTTAACGTCAGATCACGAAACGGACTAACAACACTCCCAAATGCTCTATAGCGCCCATTGAGCCTAACAAACACTTTTCGGCACTATTTACCTTCAGATCACGAAATGGACTTACAACACTCGAAAATGGTCTTTAGCGCTCATTGAGCCTAAGAAACACTTTTTGACACTTTTTAACGTCAGATCACAAAACGGACACTTTTTGCCACTATTTACCTTCAGATCACAAAATGGACTTACAACACTCCCAAATGCTCTAATAGCGCCCATTGAGCCTAACAAACACTTTTCGGCACTATTTACCTTTTGATCACGAAATTGACTAACAACACTCCCAAATGCTCTATAGCGCCCATTGAGCCCAACAAACACTTTTCGGCACTTTTTACCTTCAGATCACAAAATGGATTCACAACACTCCCAAATGGTCTATAGCGCCCATTGAGCCTAACAAACACTTTTCGGCACTATTTACCTTTTGATCACGAAATTGACTAACAACACTCCCAAATGCTCTATAGCGCCCATTGAGCCCAACAAACACTTTTCGGCACTTTTTACCTTCAGATCACAAAATGGATTTACAACACTCCCAAATGGTCTATAGCGCCCATTGAGCCTAACAAGCACTTTTCGGCACTTTTTACCTTCAGATCACGAAATTGACTAACAACACTCCCAAATGCTCTATAGCGCCCATTGAGCCAAACAAACACTTTTCGGCATTTTTTACCTTCAGATCACGAAATTGACTAACAACTCTCCCAAATGCTCTATAGCGCCCATTGAGCCTAACAAACACTTTTTGGCACTATTTACCTTCAGATCACGAAATGGACTTACAACACTCGAAAATGGTCTATTAGCGCCCATTGAGCCTAAGAAACACTTTTCCGTACTTTTTAACGTCAGATCACGAAACGGACTTACAACACTCCCAAATGGTCTATAGCGCCCATTGAGCCTAACAAACACTTTTTGGCACTATTTACCTTCAGATTACGAAATGGACTTACAACACTCCCAAATGCTCTATAGCGCCCATTTAGCCTAACAAACACTTTTCGGCACTATTTACCTTTAGATCACGAAATTGACTAACAACACTCCCAAATGCTCTATAGCGCCCATTGAGCCTAACAAACACTTTTTGGCACTATTTACCTTCAGATCACGAAATGGACTTACAACACTCGAAAATGGTCTATAGCGCCCATTGAGCCTAAGAAACACTTTTCGGAACTTTTTAACGTCAGATCACGAAATTGACTAACAACACTCCCAAATGCTCTATAGCGCCCATTGAGCCTAACAAACACTTTTCGGCACTATTTACCTTTAGATCACGAAATTGACTAACAACACTCCCAAATGCTCTATAGCGCCCATTGAGCCCAACAAACACTTTTCGGCACTTTTTACCTTCAGATCACAAAATGGATTTACAACACTCCCAAATGGTCTATAGCGCCCATTGAGCCTAACAAGCACTTTTCGGCACTTTTTACCTTCAGATCACGAAATTGACTAACAACACTCCCAAATGCTCTATAGCGCCCATTGAGCCTAACAAACACTTTTCGGCACTATTTACCTTCAGATCACGAAATGGACTTACAACACTCGAAAATGGTCTATAGCGCCCATTGAGCCAAAGAAACACATTTTCGCACTATTTACCTTCAGATCACGAAATGGATTTACAACACTCCCAAATGCTCTATAGCGCCCATTTAGCCTAACAAACACTTTTCGGCACTATTTACCTTTAGATCACGAAATTGACTAACAACACTCCCAAATGCTCTATAGCGCCCATTTGAGCCTAACAAACACTTTTCGGCACTTTTTACCTTCAGATCACGAAATGGACTTACAACACTCGAAAATGGTCTATAGCGCCCATTGAGCCTAAGAAACACTTTTCGGAACTTTTTAACGTCAGATCACGAAATTGACTAACAACACTCCCAAATGCTCTATAGCGCCCATTGAGCCTAACAAACACTTTTTGACACTATTTACCTTCAGATCACGAAATGGATTTACAACACTCCCAAATGCTCTATAGCGCCCATTGAGCCTAACAAACACTTTTTGACACTATTTACCTTCAGATCACGAAATGGATTTACAACACTCGAAAATGGTCTATAGCGCCCATTGAGCCTAAGAAACACTTTTGGCACTTTTTAACGTCAGATCACGAAACGGACTAACAACACTCCCAAATGCTCTATAGCGCCCATTGAGCCTAACAAACACTTTTCGGCACTATTTACCATCAGATCACGAAATGGACTTACAACACTCGAAAATGGTCTTTAGCGCCTATTGAGCCTAAGAAACACTTTTTGACACTTTTTAACGTCAGATCACGAAACGGACACTTTTTGCCACTATTTACCTTCAGATCACAAAATGGACTTACAACACTCCCAAATGCTCTAATAGCGCCCATTGAGCCTAACAAACACTTTTCGGCACTATTTACCTTTTGATCACGAAATTGACTAACAACACTCCCAAATGCTCTATAGCGCCCATTGAGCCCAACAAACACTTTTCGGCACTTTTTACCTTCAGATCACAAAATGGATTTACAACACTCCCAAATGGTCTATATTGCCCATTGAGCCTAACAAACACTTTTCGGCACTATTTACCTTTTGATCACGAAATTGACTAACAACACTCCCAAATGCTCTATAGCGCCCATTGAGCCCAACAAACACTTTTCGGCACTTTTTACCTTCAGATCACAAAATGGATTTACAACACTCCCAAATGGTCTATAGCGCCCATTGAGCCTAACAAGCACTTTCGGCACTTTTTACCTTCAGATCACGAAATTGACTAACAACACTCCCAAATGCTCTATAGCGCCCATTGAGCCAAACAAACACTTTTCGGCACTTTTTACCTTCAGATCACGAAATTGACTAACAACTCTCCCAAATGCTCTATAGCGCCCATTGAGCCTAACAAACACTTTTTGGCACTATTTACCTTCAGATCACGAAATGGACTTACAACACTCGAAAATGGTCTATTAGCGCCCATTGAGCCTAAGAAACACTTTTCCGTACTTTTTAACGTCAGATCACGAAACGGACTTACAACACTCCCAAATGGTCTATAGCGCCCATTGAGCCTAACAAACACTTTTTGGCACTATTTACCTTCAGATTACGAAATGGACTTACAACACTCCCAAATGCTCTATAGCGCCCATTTAGCCTAACAAACACTTTTCGGCACTATTTACCTTTAGATCACGAAATTGACTAACAACACTCCCAAATGCTCTATAGCGCCCATTGAGCCTAACAAACACTTTTTGGCACTATTTACCTTCAGATCACGAAATGGACTTACAACACTCGAAAATGGTCTATAGCGCCCATTGAGCCTAAGAAACACTTTTCGGAACTTTTTAACGTCAGATCACGAAATTGACTAACAACACTCCCAAATGCTCTATAGCGCCCATTGAGCCTAACAAACACTTTTCGGCACTATTTACCTTCAGATCACAAAATGGATTTACAACACTCCCAAATGGTCTATAGCGCCCATTGAGCCTAACAAACACTTTTCGGCACTATTTACCTTTTGATCACGAAATTGACTAACAACACTCCCAAATGCTCTATAGCGCCCATTGAGCCCAACAAACACTTTTCGGCACTTTTTACCTTCAGATCACAAAATGGATTTACAACACTCCCAAATGGTCTATAGCGCCCATTGAGCCTAACAAGCACTTTTCGGCACTTTTTACCTTGAGATCACGAAATTGACTAACAACACTCGAAAATGGTCTTTAGCGCCCATTGAGCCTAAGAAACACTTTTCGACACTTTTTAACGTCAGATCACGAAACGGACACTTTTTGCCACTATTTACCTTCAGATCACGAAATGGACTTACAACACTCCCAAATGCTCTAATAGCGCCCATTGAGCCTAACAAACACTTTTCGGCACTATTTACCTTTTGATCACGAAATTGACTAACAACACTCCCAAATGCTCTATAGCGCTTATTGAGCCCAACAAACACTTTTCGGCACTTTTTACCTTCAGATCACAAAATGGATTTACAACACTCCCAAATGGTCTATAGCGCCCATTGAGCCTAACAAGCACTTTTCGGCACTTTTTACCTTCAGATCACGAAATTGACTAACAACACTCCCAAATGCTCTATAGCGCCCATTGAGCCTAACAAGCACTTTTCGGCACTTTTTACCTTCAGATCACGAAATTGACTAACAACACTCCCAAATGCTCTATAGCGCCCATTGAGCCAAACAAACACTTTTCGGCACTTTTTACCTTTAGATCACGAAATTGACTAACAACACTCCCAAATGCTCTATAGCGCCCATTGAGCCCAACAAACACTTTTCGGCACTTTTTACCTTCAGATCACGAAATGGACTTACAACACTCGAAAATGGTCTATTAGCGCCCATTGAGCCTAAGAAACACTTTTCGGTACTTTTTAACGTCAGATCACGAAACGGACTTACAACACTCCCAAATGGTCTATAGCGCCCATTGAGCCAAACAAACACTTTTCGGCACTTTTTACCTTTAGATCACGAAATTGACTAACAACACTCCCAAATGCTCTATAGCGCCCATTGAGCCCAACAAACACTTTTCGGCACTTTTTACCTTCAGATCACGAAATGGACTTACAACACTCCCAAATGCTCTATAGCGCCCATTGAGCCTAACAAACACTTTTCGGCACTTTTTACCGTCAGATCACGAAATGGACTTCCAACACTCCAAAATGGTCTATAGCGCACATTGAGCCAAACAAACACTTTTTGGCACTATTTACCTTCAGATCGCGAAATGGACTTACAACACTCCCTAATGCTCTATAGCGCCCATTGAGCATAACAAACACTTTTCGGCACTTTTTACCTTCAGATCACGAAATTGACTAACAACTCTCCCAAATGCTCTATAGCGCCCATTGAGCCTAACAAACACTTTTTGGCACTATTTACCTTCAGATCACGAAATGGACTTACAACACTCGAAAATGGTCTATTAGCGCCCATTGAGCCTAAGAAACACTTTTCGGTACTTTTTAACGTCAGATCACGAAACGGACTTACAACACTCCCAAATGGTCTATAGCGCCCATTGAGCCTAACAAACACTTTTTGGCACTATTTACCTTCAGATTACGAAATGGACTTACAACACTCCCAAATGCTCTATAGCGCCCATTGAGCCAAACAAACACTTTTCGGCACTTTTTACCTTTAGATCACGAAATTGACTAACAACACTCCCAAATGCTCTATAGCGCCCATTGAGCCCAACAAACACTTTTCGGCACTTTTTACCTTCAGATCACGAAATGGACTTACAACACTCCCTAATGCTCTATAGCGCCCATTGAGCCTAACAAACACTTTTCGGCACTTTTTACCTTCAGATCACGAAATTGACAAACAACTCTCCCAAATGCTCTATAGCGCCCATTGAGCCTAACAAACACTTTTTGGCACTATTTACCTTCAGATCACGAAATGGACTTACAACACTCGAAAATGGTCTATTAGCGCCCATTGAGCCTAAGAAACACTTTTCGGTACTTTTTAACGTCAGATCACGAAATGGACTTCAAACACTCCAAAATGGTCTATAGCCGCACATTGAGCCAAACAAACACTTTTTCGCAATATTTACCTTCAGATCACAAAATGGATTTACAACACTCCCAAATGCTCTATAGCGCCCATTGAGCCTAACAAACACTTTTCGGCACTATTTACCTTTAGATCACGAAATTGACTAACAACAATCCCAAATGCTCTATAGCGCCCATTGAGCCTAACAAACACTTTTCGGCACTATTTACCTTCAGATCACGAAATGGACTTACAACACTCGAAAATGGTCTATAGCGCCCATTGAGCCTAAGAAACACTTTTCGGCACTTTTTAACGTCAGATCACGAAACGGACTAACAACACTCCCAAATGCTCTATAGCGCCCATTGAGCCTAACAAACACTTTTCGGCACTATTTACCTTCAGATCACGAAATGGACTTACAACACTCGAAAATGGTCTTTAGCGCCCATTGAGCCTAAGAAACACTTTTGGCACTTTTTAACGTCAGATCACGAAACGGACTAACAACACTCCCAAATGCTCTATAGCGCCCATTGAGCCTAACAAACACTTTTCGGCACTATTTACCTTCAGATCACGAAATGGACTTACAACAATCGAAAATGGTCTTTAGCGCTCATTGAGCCTAAGAAACACTTTTTGACACTTTTTAACGTCAGATCACGAAACGGACACTTTTTGCCACTATTTACCTTCAGATCACAAAATGGACTTACAACACTCCCAAATGCTCTAATAGCGCCCATTGAGCCTAACAAACACTTTTCGGCACTATTTACCTTTTGATCACGAAATTGACTAACAACACTCCCAAATGCTCTATAGCGCCCATTGAGCCCAACAAACACTTTTCGGCACTTTTTACCTTCAGATCACAAAATGGATTCACAACACTCCCAAATGGTCTATAGCGCCCATTGAGCCTAACAAACACTTTTCGGCACTATTTACCTTTTGATCACGAAATTGACTAACAACACTCCCAAATGCTCTATAGCGCCCATTGAGCCCAACAAACACTTTTCGGCACTTTTTACCTTCAGATCACAAAATGGATTTACAACACTCCCAAATGGTCTATAGCGCCCATTGAGCCTAACAAGCACTTTTCGGCACTTTTTACCTTCAGATCACGAAATTGACTAACAACACTCCCAAATGCTCTATAGCGCCCATTGAGCCAAACAAACACTTTTCGGCATTTTTTACCTTCAGATCACGAAATTGACTAACAACTCTCCCAAATGCTCTATAGCGCCCATTGAGCCTAACAAACACTTTTTGGCACTATTTACCTTCAGATCACGAAATGGACTTACAACACTCGAAAATGGTCTATTAGCGCCCATTGAGCCTAAGAAACACTTTTCCGTACTTTTTAACGTCAGATCACGAAACGGACTTACAACACTCCCAAATGGTCTATAGCGCCCATTGAGCCTAACAAACACTTTTTGGCACTATTTACCTTCAGATTACGAAATGGACTTACAACACTCCCAAATGCTCTATAGCGCCCATTTAGCCTAACAAACACTTTTCGGCACTATTTACCTTTAGATCACAAAATTGACTAACAACACTCCCAAATGCTCTATAGCGCCCATTGAGCCTAACAAACACTTTTTGGCACTATTTACCTTCAGATCACGAAATGGACTTACAACACTCGAAAATGGTCTATAGCGCCCATTGAGCCTAAGAAACACTTTTCGGAACTTTTTAACGTCAGATCACGAAATTGACTAACAACACTCCCAAATGCTCTATAGCGCCCATTGAGCCTAACAAACACTTTTCGGCACTATTTACCTTTAGATCACGAAATTGACTAACAACACTCCCAAATGCTCTATAGCGCCCATTGAGCCCAACAAACACTTTTCGGCACTTTTTACCTTCAGATCACAAAATGGATTTACAACACTCCCAAATGGTCTATAGCGCCCATTGAGCCTAACAAGCACTTTTCGGCACTTTTTACCTTCAGATCACGAAATTGACTAACAACACTCCCAAATGCTCTATAGCGCCCATTGAGCCTAACAAACACTTTTCGGCACTATTTACCTTCAGATCACGAAATGGACTTACAACACTCGAAAATGGTCTATAGCGCCCATTGAGCCAAACAAACACATTTTCGCACTATTTACCTTCAGATCACGAAATGGATTTACAACACTCCCAAATGCTCTATAGCGCCCATTTAGCCTAACAAACACTTTTCGGCACTATTTACCTTTAGATCACGAAATTGACTAACAACACTCCCAAATGCTCTATAGCGCCCATTTGAGCCTAACAAACACTTTTCGGCACTTTTTACCTTCAGATCACGAAATGGACTTACAACACTCGAAAATGGTCTATAGCGCCCATTGAGCCTAAGAAACACTTTTCGGAACTTTTTAACGTCAGATCACGAAATTGACTAACAACACTCCCAAATGCTCTATAGCGCCCATTGAGCCTAACAAACACTTTTTGACACTATTTACCTTCAGATCACGAAATGGATTTACAACACTCCCAAATGCTCTATAGCGCCCATTGAGCCTAACAAACACTTTTCGGCACTATTTACCTTTAGATCACGAAATTGACTAACAACAATCCCAAATGCTCTATAGCGCCCATTGAGCCTAACAAACACTTTTCGGCACTATTTACCTTCAGATCACGAAATGGACTTACAACACTCGAAAATGGTCTATAGCGCCCATTGAGCCTAAGAAACACTTTTGGCACTTTTTAACGTCAGATCACGAAACGGACTAACAACACTCCCAAATGCTCTATAGCGCCCATTGAGCCTAACAAACACTTTTCGGCACTATTTACCTTCAGATCACGAAATGGACTTACAACACTCGAAAATGGTCTTTAGCGCCCATTGAGCCTAAGAAACACTTTTTGACACTTTTTAACGTCAGATCACGAAACGGACACTTTTTGCCACTATTTACCTTCAGATCACAAAATGGACTTACAACACTCCCAAATGCTCTAATAGCGCCCATTGAGCCTAACAAACACTTTTCGGCACTATTTACCTTTTGATCACGAAATTGACTAACAACACTCCCAAATGCTCTATAGCGCCCATTGAGCCCAACAAACACTTTTCGGCACTTTTTACCTTCAGATCACAAAATGGATTTACAACACTCCCAAATGGTCTATATTGCCCATTGAGCCTAACAAACACTTTTCGGCACTATTTACCTTTTGATCACGAAATTGACTAACAACACTCCCAAATGCTCTATAGCGCCCATTGAGCCCAACAAACACTTTTCGGCACTTTTTACCTTCAGATCACAAAATGGATTTACAACACTCCCAAATGGTCTATAGCGCCCATTGAGCCTAACAAGCACTTTTCGGCACTTTTTACCTTCAGATCACGAAATTGACTAACAACACTCCCAAATGCTCTATAGCGCCCATTGAGCCAAACAAACACTTTTCGGCACTTTTTACCTTCAGATCACGAAATTGACTAACAACTCTCCCAAATGCTCTATAGCGCCCATTGAGCCTAACAAACACTTTTTGGCACTATTTACCTTCAGATCACGAAATGGACTTACAACACTCGAAAATGGTCTATTAGCGCCCATTGAGCCTAAGAAACACTTTTCCGTACTTTTTAACGTCAGATCACGAAACGGACTTACAACACTCCCAAATGGTCTATAGCGCCCATTGAGCCTAACAAACACTTTTTGGCACTATTTACCTTCAGATTACGAAATGGACTTACAACACTCCCAAATGCTCTATAGCGCCCATTTAGCCTAACAAACACTTTTCGGCACTATTTACCTTTAGATCACGAAATTGACTAACAACACTCCCAAATGCTCTATAGCGCCCATTGAGCCTAACAAACACTTTTTGGCACTATTTACCTTCAGATCACGAAATGGACTTACAACACTCGAAAATGGTCTATAGCGCCCATTGAGCCTAAGAAACACTTTTCGGAACTTTTTAACGTCAGATCACGAAATTGACTAACAACACTCCCAAATGCTCTATAGCGCCCATTGAGCCTAACAAACACTTTTCGGCACTATTTACCTTCAGATCACAAAATGGATTTACAACACTCCCAAATGGTCTATAGCGCCCATTGAGCCTAACAAACACTTTTCGGCACTATTTACCTTTTGATCACGAAATTGACTAACAACACTCCCAAATGCTCTATAGCGCCCATTGAGCCCAACAAACACTTTTCGGCACTTTTTACCTTCAGATCACAAAATGGATTTACAACACTCCCAAATGGTCTATAGCGCCCATTGAGCCTAACAAGCACTTTTCGGCACTTTTTTACCTTCAGATCACGAAATTGACTAACAACACTCGAAAATGGTCTTTAGCGCCCATTGAGCCTAAGAAACACTTTTCGACACTTTTTAACGTCAGATCACGAAACGGACACTTTTTGCCACTATTTACCTTCAGATCACGAAATGGACTTACAACACTCCCAAATGCTCTAATAGCGCCCATTGAGCCTAACAAACACTTTTCGGCACTATTTACCTTTTGATCACGAAATTGACTAACAACACTCCCAAATGCTCTATAGCGCTTATTGAGCCCAACAAACACTTTTCGGCACTTTTTACCTTCAGATCACAAAATGGATTTACAACACTCCCAAATGGTCTATAGCGCCCATTGAGCCTAACAAGCACTTTTCGGCACTTTTTACCTTCAGATCACGAAATTGACTAACAACACTCCCAAATGCTCTATAGCGCCCATTGAGCCTAACAAGCACTTTTCGGCACTTTTTACCTTCAGATCACGAAATTGACTAACAACACTCCCAAATGCTCTATAGCGCCCATTGAGCCAAACAAACACTTTTCGGCACTTTTTACCTTTAGATCACGAAATTGACTAACAACACTCCCAAATGCTCTATAGCGCCCATTGAGCCCAACAAACACTTTTCGGCACTTTTTACCTTCAGATCACGAAATGGACTTACAACACTCGAAAATGGTCTATTAGCGCCCATTGAGCCTAAGAAACACTTTTCGGTACTTTTTAACGTCAGATCACGAAACGGACTTACAACACTCCCAAATGGTCTATAGCGCCCATTGAGCCTAACAAACACTTTTTGGCACTATTTACCTTCAGATTACGAAATGGACTTACAACACTCCCAAATGCTCTATAGCGCCCATTGAGCCAAACAAACACTTTTCGGCACTTTTTACCTTTAGATCACGAAATTGACTAACAACACTCCCAAATGCTCTATAGCGCCCATTGAGCCCAACAAACACTTTTCGGCACTTTTTACCTTCAGATCACGAAATGGACTTACAACACTCCCAAATGCTCTATAGCGCCCATTGAGCCTAACAAACACTTTTCGGCACTTTTTACCGTCAGATCACGAAATGGACTTCCAACACTCCAAAATGGTCTATAGCGCACATTGAGCCAAACAAACACTTTTTGGCACTATTTACCTTCAGATCGCGAAATGGACTTACAACACTCCCTAATGCTCTATAGCGCCCATTGAGCATAACAAACACTTTTCGGCACTTTTTACCTTCAGATCACGAAATTGACTAACAACTCTCCCAAATGCTCTATAGCGCCCATTGAGCCTAACAAACACTTTTTGGCACTATTTACCTTCAGATCACGAAATGGACTTACAACACTCGAAAATGGTCTATTAGCGCCCATTGAGCCTAAGAAACACTTTTCGGTACTTTTTAACGTCAGATCACGAAACGGACTTACAACACTCCCAAATGGTCTATAGCGCCCATTGAGCCTAACAAACACTTTTTGGCACTATTTACCTTCAGATCACGAAATGGACTTACAACACTCGAAAATGGTCTATTAGCGCCCATTGAGCCTAAGAAACACTTTTCGGTACTTTTTAACGTCAGATCACGAAATGGACTTCCAACACTCCAAAATGGTCTATAGCGCACATTGAGCCAAACAAACACTTTTTCGCAATATTTACCTTCAGATCACGAAATGGATTTACAACACTCCCAAATGCTCTATAGCGCCCATTGAGCCTAACAAACACTTTTCGGCACTATTTACCTTTAGATCACGAAATTGACTAACAACAATCCCAAATGCTCTATAGCGCCCATTGAGCCTAACAAACACTTTTCGGCACTATTTACCTTCAGATCACGAAATGGACTTACAACACTCGAAAATGGTCTATAGCGCCCATTGAGCCTAAGAAACACTTTTCGGCACTTTTTAACGTCAGATCACGAAACGGACTAACAACACTCCCAAATGCTCTATAGCGCCCATTGAGCCTAACAAACACTTTTCGGCACTATTTACCTTCAGATCACGAAATGGACTTACAACACTCGAAAATGGTCTTTAGCGCCCATTGAGCCTAAGAAACACTTTTTGACACTTTTTAACGTCAGATCACGAAACGGACTTACAACACTCCCAAATGCTCTAATAGCGCCCATTGAGCCTAACAAACACTTTTCGGCACTATTTACCTTCAGATCACAAAATGGATTTACAACACTCCCAAATGGTCTATAGCGCCCATTGAGCCTAACAAACACTTTTCGGCACTATTTACCTTTTGATCACGAAATTGACTAACAACACTCCCAAATGCTCTATAGCGCCCATTGAGCCTAACAAGCACTTTTCGGCACTTTTTACCTTCAGATCACGAAATTGACTAACAACACTCCCAAATGCTCTATAGCGCCCATTGAGCCAAACAAACACTTTTCGGCACTTTTTACCTTTAGATCACGAAATTGACTAACAACACTCCCAAATGCTCTATAGCGCCCATTGAGCCCAACAAACACTTTTCGGCACTTTTTACCTTCAGATCACGAAATGGACTTACAACACTCGAAAATGGTCTATTAGCGCCCATTGAGCCTAAGAAACACTTTTCGGTACTTTTTAACGTCAGATCACGAAACGGACTTACAACACTCCCAAATGGTCTATAGCGCCCATTGAGCCTAACAAACACTTTTTGGCACTATTTACCTTCAGATTACGAAATGGACTTACAACACTCCCAAATGCTCTATAGCGCCCATTGAGCCAAACAAACACTTTTCGGCACTTTTTACCTTTAGATCACGAAATTGACTAACAACACTCCCAAATGCTCTATAGCGCCCATTGAGCCCAACAAACACTTTTCGGCACTTTTTACCTTCAGATCACGAAATGGACTTACAACACTCCCAAATGCTCTATAGCGCCCATTGAGCCTAACAAACACTTTTCGGCACTTTTTACCGTCAGATCACGAAATGGACTTCCAACACTCCAAAATGGTCTATAGCGCACATTGAGCCAAACAAACACTTTTTGGCACTATTTACCTTCAGATCGCGAAATGGACTTACAACACTCCCTAATGCTCTATAGCGCCAATTGAGCATAACAAACACTTTTCGGCACTTTTTACCTTCAGATCACGAAATTGACTAACAACTCTCCCAAATGCTCTATAGCGCCCATTGAGCCTAACAAACACTTTTTGGCACTATTTACCTTCAGATCACGAAATGGACTTACAACACTCGAAAATGGTCTATTAGCGCCCATTGAGCCTAAGAAACACTTTTCGGTACTTTTTAACGTCAGATCACGAAACGGACTTACAACACTCCCAAATGGTCTATAGCGCCCATTGAGCCTAACAAACACTTTTTGGCACTATTTACCTTCAGATCACGAAATGGACTTACAACACTCGAAAATGGTCTATTAGCGCCCATTGAGCCTAAGAAACACTTTTCGGTACTTTTTAACGTCAGATCACGAAATGGACTTCCAACACTCCAAAATGGTCTATAGCGCACATTGAGCCAAACAAACACTTTTTCGCAATATTTACCTTCAGATCACGAAATGGATTTACAACACTCCCAAATGCTCTATAGCGCCCATTGAGCCTAACAAACACTTTTCGGCACTATTTACCTTTAGATCACGAAATTGACTAACAACAATCCCAAATGCTCTATAGCGCCCATTGAGCCTAACAAACACTTTTCGGCACTATTTACCTTCAGATCACGAAATGGACTTACAACACTCGAAAATGGTCTATAGCGCCCATTGAGCCTAAGAAACACTTTTCGGCACTTTTTAACGTCAGATCACGAAACGGACTAACAACACTCCCAAATGCTCTATAGCGCCCATTGAGCCTAACAAACACTTTTCGGCACTATTTACCTTCAGATCACGAAATGGACTTACAACACTCGAAAATGGTCTTTAGCGCCCATTGAGCCTAAGAAACACTTTTTGACACTTTTTAACGTCAGATCACGAAACGGACTTACAACACTCCCAAATGCTCTAATAGCGCCCATTGAGCCTAACAAACACTTTTCGGCACTATTTACCTTCAGATCACAAAATGGATTTACAACACTCCCAAATGGTCTATAGCGCCCATTGAGCCTAACAAACACTTTTCGGCACTATTTACCTTTTGATCACGAAATTGACTAACAACACTCCCAAATGCTCTATAGCGCCCATTGAGCCCAACAAACACTTTTCGGCACTTTTTACCTTCAGATCACAAAATGGATTTACAACACTCCCAAATGGTCTATAGCGCCCATTGAGCCTAACAAGCACTTTTCGGCACTTTTTACCTTCAGATCACGAAATTGACTAACAACACTCGAAAATGGTCTTTAGCGCCCATTGAGCCTAAGAAACACTTTTCGACACTTTTTAACGTCAGATCACGAAACGGACACTTTTTGCCACTATTTACCTTCAGATCACGAAATGGACTTACAACACTCCCAAATGCTCTAATAGCGCCCATTGAGCCTAACAAACACTTTTCGGCACTATTTACCTTTTGATCACGAAATTGACTAACAACACTCCCAAATGCTCTATAGCGCTTATTGAGCCCAACAAACACTTTTCGGCACTTTTTACCTTCAGATCACAAAATGGATTTACAACACTCCCAAATGGTCTATAGCGCCCATTGAGCCTAACAAGCACTTTTCGGCACTTTTTACCTTCAGATCACGAAATTGACTAACAACACTCCCAAATGCTCTATAGCGCCCATTGAGCCTAAGAAACACTTTTCGGTACTTTTTAACGTCAGATCACGAAACGGACTTACAACACTCCCTAATGCTCTATAGCGCCCATTGAGCCTAACAAACACTTTTCGGCACTTTTTACCTTCAGATCACGAAATTGACTAACAACTCTCCCAAATGCTCTATAGCGCCCATTGAGCCTAATAAACACTTTTTGGCACTATTTACCTTCAGATCACGAAATGGACTTACAACACTCAAAAATGGTCTATTAGCGCCCATTGAGCCTAAGAAACACTTTTCGGTACTTTTTAACGTCAGATCACGAAACGGACTTACAACACTCCCAAATGGTCTATAGCGCCCATTGAGCCTAACAAACACTTTTTGGCACTATTTACCTTCAGATTACGAAATGGACTTACAACACTCCCAAATGCTCTATAGCGCCCATTGAGCCAAACAAACACTTTTCGGCACTTTTTACCTTTAGATCACGAAATTGACTAACAACACTCCCAAATGCTCTATAGCGCCCATTGAGCCCAACAAACACTTTTCGGCACTTTTTACCTTCAGATCACGAAATGGACTTACAACACTCCCTAATGCTCTATAGCGCCCATTGAGCCTAACAAACACTTTTCGGCACTTTTTACCTTCAGATCACGAAATTGACAAACAACTCTCCCAAATGCTCTATAGCGCCCATTGAGCCTAACAAACACTTTTTGGCACTATTTACCTTCAGATCACGAAATGGACTTACAACACTCGAAAATGGTCTATTAGCGCCCATTGAGCCTAAGAAACACTTTTCGGTACTTTTTAACGTCAGATCACGAAATGGACTTCCAACACTCCAAAATGGTCTATAGCGCACATTGAGCCAAACAAACACTTTTTCGCAATATTTACCTTCAGATCACGAAATGGATTTACAACACTCCCAAATGCTCTATAGCGCCCATTGAGCCTAACAAACACTTTTCGGCACTATTTACCTTTAGATCACGAAATTGACTAACAACAATCTCAAATGCTCTATAGCGCCCATTGAGCCTAACAAACACTTTTCGGCACTATTTACCTTCAGATCACGAAATGGACTTACAACACTCGAAAATGGTCTGTAGCGCCCATTGAGCCTAAGAAACACTTTTCGGCACTTTTTAACGTCAGATCACGAAACGGACTAACAACACTCCCAAATGCTCTATAGCGCCCATTGAGCCTAACAAACACTTTTCGGCACTATTTACCTTCAGATCACGAAATGGACTTACAACACTCGAAAATGGTCTTTAGCGCCCATTGAGCCTAAGAAACACTTTTTGACACTTTTTAACGTCAGATCACGAAACGGACACTTTTCGGCACTTTTTACCTTCAGATCACAAAATGGATTTACAACACTCCCAAATGGTCTATAGCGCCCATTGAGCCTAACAAACACTTTTCGGCACTATTTACCTTTTGATCACGAAATTGACTAACAACACTCCAAAATGCTCTATAGCGCCCATTGAGCCCAACAAACACTTTTCGGCACTTTTTACCTTCAGATCACAAAATGGATTTACAACACTCCCAAATGGTCTATAGCGCCCATTGAGCCTAACAAGCACTTTTCGGCACTTTTTACCTTCAGATCACGAAATTGACTAACAACACTCGAAAATGGTCTTTAGCGCCCATTGAACCTAAGAAACACTTTTCGACACTTTTTAACGTCAGATCACGAAACGGACACTTTTTGCCACTATTTACCTTCAGATCACGAAATGGACTTACAACACTCCCAAATGCTCTAATAGCGCCCATTGAGCCTAACAAACACTTTTCGGCACTATTTACCTTTTGATCACGAAATTGACTAACAACACTCCCAAATGCTCTATAGCGCTTATTGAGCCCAACAAACACTTTTCGGCACTTTTTACCTTCAGATCACAAAATGGATTTACAACACTCCCAAATGGTCTATAGCGCCCATTGAGCCTAACAAGCACTTTTCGGCACTTTTTACCTTCAGATCACGAAATTGACTAACAACACTCCCAAATGCTCTATAGCGCCCATTGAGCCAAACAAACACTTTTCGGCACTTTTTACCTTTAGATCACGAAATGGACTTACAACACTCCCAAATGCTCTATAGCGCCCATTGAGCCAAACAAACACTTTTCGGCACTTTTTACCTTTAGATCACGAAATTGACTAACAACACTCCCAAATGCTCTATAGCGCCCATTGAGCCCAACAAACACTTTTCGGCACTTTTTACCTTCAGATCACGAAATGGACTTACAACACTCCCAAATGCTCTATAGCGCCCATTGAGCCTAACAAACACTTTTCGGCACTTTTTACCGTCAGATCACGAAATGGACTTCCAACACTCCAAAATGGTCTATAGCGCACATTGAGCCAAACAAACATTTTTTGGCACTATTTACCTTCAGATCGCGAAATGGACTTACAACACTCCCTAATGCTCTATAGCGCCCATTGAGCCTAACAAACACTTTTCGGCACTTTTTACCTTAAGATCACGAAATTGACTAACAACTCTCCCAAATGCTCTATAGCGCCCATTGAGCCTAACAAACACTTTTTGGCACTATTTACCTTCAGATCACGAAATGGACTTACAACACTCGAAAATGGTCTATTAGCGCCCATTGAGCCTAAGAAACACTTTTCGGTACTTTTTAACGTCAGATCACGAAACGGACTTACAACACTCCCAAATGGTCTATAGCGCCCATTGAGCCTAACAAACACTTTTTGGCACTATTTACCTTCAGATTACGAAATGGACTTACAACACTCCCAAATGCTCTATAGCGCCCATTGAGCCAAACAAACACTTTTCGGCACTTTTTACCTTTAGATCACGAAATTGACTAACAACACTCCCAAATGCTCTATAGCGCCCATTGAGCCCAACAAACACTTTTCGGCACTTTTTACCTTCAGATCACGAAATGGACTTACAACACTCCCAAATGCTCTATAGCGCCCATTGAGCCTAACAAACACTTTTCGGCACTTTTTACTGTCAGATCACGAAATGGACTTCCAACACTCCAAAATGGTCTATAGCGCACATTGAGCCAAACAAACACTTTTTGGCACTATTTACCTTCAGATCGCGAAATGGACTTACAACACTCCCTAATGCTCTATAGCGCCCATTGAGCCTAACAAACACTTTTCGGCACTTTTTACCTTCAGATCACGAAATTCACTAACAACTCTCCCAAATGCTCTATAGCGCCCATTGAGCCTAACAAACACTTTTTGGCACTATTTACCTTCAGATCACGAAATGGACTTACAACACTCGAAAATGGTCTATTAGCGCCCATTGAGCCTAAGAAACACTTTTCGGTACTTTTTAACGTCAGATCACGAAATGGACTTCCAACACTCCAAAATGGTCTATAGCGCACATTGAGCCAAACAAAAACTTTTTCGCAATATTTACCTTCAGATCACGAAATGGATTTACAACACTCCCAAATGCTCTATAGCGCCCATTGAGCCTAACAAACACTTTTCGGCACTATTTACCTTTAGATCACGAAATTGACTAACAACAATCCCAAATGCTCTATAGCGCCCATTGAGCCTAACAAACACTTTTCGGCACTATTTACCTTCAGATCACGAAATGGACTTACAACACTCGAAAATGGTCTATAGCGCCCATTGAGCCTAAGAAACACTTTTCGGCACTTTTTAACGTCAGATCACGAAACGGACTAACAACACTCCCAAATGCTCTATAGCGCCCATTGAGCATAACAAACACTTTTCGGCACTATTTACCTTCAGATCACGAAATGGACTTACAACACTCGAAAATGGTCTTTAGCGCCCATTGAGCCTAAGAAACACTTTTTGACACTTTTTAACGTCAGATCACGAAACGGACACTTTTTGCCACTATTTACCTTCAGATCACGAAATGGACTTACAACACTCCCAAATGCTCTAATAGCGCCCATTGAGCCTAACAAACACTTTTCGGCACTATTTACCTTCAGATCACAAAATGGATTTACAACACTCCCAAATGGTCTATAGCGCCCATTGAGCCTAACAAACACTTTTCGGCACTATTTACCTTTTGATCACGAAATTGACTAACAACACTCCCAAATGCTCTATAGCGCCCATTGAGCCCAACAAACACTTTTCGGCACTTTTTACCTTCAGATCACAAAATGGATTTACAACACTCCCAAATGGTCTATAGCGCCCATTGAGCCTAACAAGCACTTTTCGGCACTTTTTACCTTCAGATCATGAAATTGACTAACAACACTCGAAAATGGTCTTTAGCGCCCATTGAGCCTAAGAAACACTTTTCGACACTTTTTAACGTCAGATCACGAAACGGACACTTTTTGCCACTATTTACCTTCAGATCACGAAATGGACTTACAACACTCCCAAATGCTCTAATAGCGCCCATTGAGCCTAACAAACACTTTTCGGCACTATTTACCTTTTGATCACGAAATTGACTAACAACACTCCCAAATGCTCTATAGCGCTTATTGAGCCTAACAAACACTTTTCGGCACTTTTTACCTTCAGATCACAAAATGGATTTACAACACTCCCAAATGGTCTATAGCGCCCATTGAGCCTAACAAACACTTTTCGGCACTATTTACCTTCAGATCACGAAATGGACTTACAACACTCGAAAATGGTCTATAGCGCCCATTGAGCCTAAGAAACACTTTTCGGCACTTTTTAACGTCAGATCACGAAACGGACTAACAACACTCCCAAATGCTCTATAGCGCCCATTGAGCCTAACAAACACTTTTCGGCACTATTTACCTTCAGATCACGAAATGGACTTACAACACTCGAAAATGGTCTTTAGCGCCCATTGAGCCTAAGAAACACTTTTTGACACTTTTTAACGTCAGATCACGAAACGGACACTTTTTGCCACTATTTACCTTCAGATCACGAAATGGACTTACAACACTCCCAAATGCTCTAATAGCGCCCATTGAGCCTAACAAACACTTTTCGGCACTATTTACCTTCAGATCACAAAATGGATTTACAACACTCCCAAATGGTCTATAGCGCCCATTGAGCCTAACAAACACTTTTCGGCACTATTTACCTTTTGATCACGAAATTGACTAACAACACTCCCAAATGCTCTATAGCGCCCATTGAGCCCAACAAACACTTTTCGGCACTTTTTACCTTCAGATCACAAAATGGATTTACAACACTCCCAAATGGTCTATAGCGCCCATTGAGCCTAACAAGCACTTTTCGGCACTTTTTACCTTCAGATCATGAAATTGACTAACAACACTCGAAAATGGTCTTTAGCGCCCATTGAGCCTAAGAAACACTTTTCGACACTTTTTAACGTCAGATCACGAAACGGACACTTTTTGCCACTATTTACCTTCAGATCACGAAATGGACTTACAACACTCCCAAATGCTCTAATAGCGCCCATTGAGCCTAACAAACACTTTTCGGCACTATTTACCTTTTGATCACGAAATTGACTAACAACACTCCCAAATGCTCTATAGCGCTTATTGAGCCTAACAAACACTTTTCGGCACTTTTTACCTTCAGATCACGAAATTGACTAACAACACTCCCAAATGCTCTATAGCGCCCATTGAGCCAAACAAACACTTTTCGGCACTTTTTACCTTTAGATCACGAAATTGACTAACAACACTCCCAAATGCTCTATAGCGCCCATTGAGCCCAACAAACACTTTTCGGCACTTTTTACCTTCAGATCACGAAATGGACTTACAACACTCGAAAATGGTCTATTAGCGCCCATTGAGCCTAAGAAACACTTTTCGGTACTTTTTAACGTCAGATCACAAAACGGACTTACAACACTCCCAAATGGTCTATAGCGCCCATTGAGCCTAACAAACACTTTTTGGCACTATTTACCTTCAGATTACGAAATGGACTTACAACACTCCCAAATGCTCTATAGCGCCCATTGAGCCAAACAAACACTTTTCGGCACTTTTTACCTTTAGATCACGAAATTGACTAACAACACTCCCAAATGCTCTATAGCGCCCATTGAGCCCAACAAACACTTTTCGGCACTTTTTACCTTCAGATCACGAAATGGACTTACAACACTCCCAAATGCTCTATAGCGCCCATTGAGCCTAACAAACACTTTTCGGCACTTTTTACCGTCAGATCACGAAATGGACTTCCAACACTCCAAAATGGTCTATAGCGCACATTGAGCCAAACAAACACTTTTTGGCACTATTTACCTTCAGATCGCGAAATGGACTTACAACACTCCCTAATGCTCTATAGCGCCCATTGAGCCTAACAAACACTTTTCGGCACTTTTTACCTTCAGATCACGAAATTGACTAACAACTCTCCCAAATGCTCTATAGCGCCCATTGAGCCTAACAAACACTTTTTGGCACTATTTACCTTCAGATCACGAAATGGACTTACAACACTCGAAAATGGTCTATTAGCGCCCATTGAGCCTAAGAAACACTTTTCGGTACTTTTTAACGTCAGATCACGAAACGGACTTACAACACTCCCAAATGGTCTATAGCGCCCATTGAGCCTAACAAACACTTTTTGGCACTATTTACCTTCAGATTACGAAATGGACTTACAACACTCCCAAATGCTCTATAGCGCCTATTGAGCCAAACAAACACTTTTCGGCACTTTTTACCTTTAGATCACGAAATTGACTAACAACACTCCCAAATGCTCTATAGCGCCCATTGAGCCCAACAAACACTTTTCGGCACTTTTTACCTTCAGATCACGAAATGGACTTACAACACTCCCTAATGCTCTATAGCGCCCATTGAGCCTAACAAACACTTTTCGGCACTTTTTACCTTCAGATCACGAAATTGACTAACAACTCTCCCAAATGCTCTATAGCGCCCATTGAGCCTAACAAACACTTTTTGGCACTATTTACCTTCAGATCACGAAATGGACTTACAACACTCGAAAATGGTCTATTAGCGCCCATTGAGCCTAAGAAACACTTTTCGGTACTTTTTAACGTCAGATCACGAAATGGACTTCCAACACTCCAAAATGGTCTATAGCGCACATTGAGCCAAACAAACACTTTTTCGCAATATTTACCTTCAGATCACGAAATGGATTTACAACACTCCCAAATGCTCTATAGCGCCCATTGAGCCTAACAAACACTTTTCGGCACTATTTACCTTTAGATCACGAAATTGACTAACAACAATCCCAAATGCTCTATAGCGCCCATTGAGCCTAACAAACACTTTTCGGCACTATTTACCTTCAGATCACGAAATGGACTTACAACACTCGAAAATGGTCTATAGCGCCCATTGAGCCTAAGAAACACTTTTCGGCACTTTTTAACGTCAGATCACGAAACGGACTAACAACACTCCCAAATGCTCTATAGCGCCCATTGAGCCTAACAAACACTTTTCGGCACTATTTACCTTCAGATCACGAAATGGACTTACAACACTCGAAAATGGTCTTTAGCGCCCATTGAGCCTAAGAAACACTTTTTGACACTTTTTAACGTCAGATCACGAAACGGACACTTTTTGCCACTATTTACCTTCAGATCACGAAATGGACTTACAACACTCCCAAATGCTCTAATAGCGCCCATTGAGCCTAACAAACACTTTTCGGCACTATTTACCTTTTGATCACGAAATTGACTAACAACACTCCCAAATGCTCTAATAGCGCCCATTGAGCCAAACAAACACTTTTCGGCACTTTTTACCTTTAGATCACGAAATTGACTAACAACACTCCCAAATGCTCTATAGCGCCCATTGAGCCCAACAAACACTTTTCGGCACTTTTTACCTTCAGATCACGAAATGGACTTACAACACTCCCAAATGCTCTAATAGCGCCCATTGAGCCAAACAAACACTTTTCGGCACTTTTTACCTTTAGATCACGAAATGGACTTACAACACTCCCAAATGCTCTATAGCGCCCATTGAGCCTAACAAACACTTTTCGGCACTTTTTACCGTCAGATCACGAAATGGACTTCCAACACTCCAAAATGGTCTATAGCGCACATTGAGCCAAACAAACACTTTTTGGCACTATTTACCTTCAGATCGCGAAATGGACTTACAACACTCCCTAATGCTCTATAGCGCCCATTGAGCCTAACAAACACTTTTCGGCACTTTTTACCTTCAGATCACGAAATTCACTAACAACTCTCCCAAATGCTCTATAGCGCCCATTGAGCCTAACAAACACTTTTTGGCACTATTTACCTTCAGATCACGAAATGGACTTACAACACTCGAAAATGGTCTATTAGCGCCCATTGAGCCTAAGAAACACTTTTCGGTACTTTTTAACGTCAGATCACGAAATGGACTTCCAACACTCCAAAATGGTCTATAGCGCACATTGAGCCAAACAAAAACTTTTTCGCAATATTTACCTTCAGATCACGAAATGGATTTACAACACTCCCAAATGCTCTATAGCGCCCATTGAGCCTAACAAACACTTTTCGGCACTATTTACCTTTAGATGACGAAATTGACTAACAACAATCCCAAATGCTCTATAGCGCCCATTGAGCCTAACAAACACTTTTCGGCACTATTTACCTTCAGATCACGAAATGGACTTACAACACTCGAAAATGGTCTATAGCGCCCATTGAGCCTAAGAAACACTTTTCGGCACTTTTTAACGTCAGATCACGAAACGGACTAACAACACTCCCAAATGCTCTATAGCGCCCATTGAGCATAACAAACACTTTTCGGCACTATTTACCTTCAGATCACGAAATGGACTTACAACACTCGAAAATGGTCTTTAGCGCCCATTGAGCCTAAGAAACACTTTTTGACACTTTTTAACGTCAGATCACGAAACGGACACTTTTTGCCACTATTTACCTTCAGATCACGAAATGGACTTACAACACTCCCAAATGCTCTAATAGCGCCCATTGAGCCTAACAAACACTTTTCGGCACTATTTACCTTCAGATCACAAAATGGATTTACAACACTCCCAAATGGTCTATAGCGCCCATTGAGCCTAACAAACACTTTTCGGCACTATTTACCTTTTGATCACGAAATTGACTAACAACACTCCCAAATGCTCTATAGCGCCCATTGAGCCCAACAAACACTTTTCGGCACTTTTTACCTTCAGATCACAAAATGGATTTACAACACTCCCAAATGGTCTATAGCGCCCATTGAGCCTAACAAGCACTTTTCGGCACTTTTTACCTTCAGATCATGAAATTGACTAACAACACTCGAAAATGGTCTTTAGCGCCCATTGAGCCTAAGAAACACTTTTCGACACTTTTTAACGTCAGATCACGAAACGGACACTTTTTGCCACTATTTACCTTCAGATCACGAAATGGACTTACAACACTCCCAAATGCTCTAATAGCGCCCATTGAGCCTAACAAACACTTTTCGGCACTATTTACCTTTTGATCACGAAATTGACTAACAACACTCCCAAATGCTCTATAGCGCTTATTGAGCCTAACAAACACTTTTCGGCACTTTTTACCTTCAGATCACAAAATGGATTTACAACACTCCCAAATGGTCTATAGCGCCCATTGAGCCTAACAAACACTTTTCGGCACTATTTACCTTCAGATCACGAAATGGACTTACAACACTCGAAAATGGTCTATAGCGCCCATTGAGCCTAAGAAACACTTTTCGGCACTTTTTAACGTCAGATCACGAAACGGACTAACAACACTCCCAAATGCTCTAATAGCGCCCATTGAGCCAAACAAACACTTTTCGGCACTTTTTACCTTTAGATCACGAAATTGACTAACAACACTCCCAAATGCTCTATAGCGCCCATTGAGCCCAACAAACACTTTTCGGCACTTTTTACCTTCAGATCACGAAATGGACTTACAACACTCCCAAATGCTCTAATAGCGCCCATTGAGCCAAACAAACACTTTTCGGCACTTTTTACCTTTAGATCACGAAATGGACTTACAACACTCCCAAATGCTCTATAGCGCCCATTGAGCCTAACAAACACTTTTCGGCACTTTTTACCGTCAGATCACGAAATGGACTTCCAACACTCCAAAATGGTCTATAGCGCACATTGAGCCAAACAAACACTTTTTGGCACTATTTACCTTCAGATCGCGAAATGGACTTACAACACTCCCTAATGCTCTATAGCGCCCATTGAGCCTAACAAACACTTTTCGGCACTTTTTACCTTCAGATCACGAAATTCACTAACAACTCTCCCAAATGCTCTATAGCGCCCATTGAGCCTAACAAACACTTTTTGGCACTATTTACCTTCAGATCACGAAATGGACTTACAACACTCGAAAATGGTCTATTAGCGCCCATTGAGCCTAAGAAACACTTTTCGGTACTTTTTAACGTCAGATCACGAAATGGACTTCCAACACTCCAAAATGGTCTATAGCGCACATTGAGCCAAACAAAAACTTTTTCGCAATATTTACCTTCAGATCACGAAATGGATTTACAACACTCCCAAATGCTCTATAGCGCCCATTGAGCCTAACAAACACTTTTCGGCACTATTTACCTTTAGATCACGAAATTGACTAACAACAATCCCAAATGCTCTATAGCGCCCATTGAGCCTAACAAACACTTTTCGGCACTATTTACCTTCAGATCACGAAATGGACTTACAACACTCGAAAATGGTCTATAGCGCCCATTGAGCCTAAGAAACACTTTTCGGCACTTTTTAACGTCAGATCACGAAACGGACTAACAACACTCCCAAATGCTCTATAGCGCCCATTGAGCATAACAAACACTTTTCGGCACTATTTACCTTCAGATCACGAAATGGACTTACAACACTCGAAAATGGTCTTTAGCGCCCATTGAGCCTAAGAAACACTTTTTGACACTTTTTAACGTCAGATCACGAAACGGACACTTTTTGCCACTATTTACCTTCAGATCACGAAATGGACTTACAACACTCCCAAATGCTCTAATAGCGCCCATTGAGCCTAACAAACACTTTTCGGCACTATTTACCTTCAGATCACAAAATGGATTTACAACACTCCCAAATGGTCTATAGCGCCCATTGAGCCTAACAAACACTTTTCGGCACTATTTACCTTTTGATCACGAAATTGACTAACAACACTCCCAAATGCTCTATAGCGCCCATTGAGCCCAACAAACACTTTTCGGCACTTTTTACCTTCAGATCACAAAATGGATTTACAACACTCCCAAATGGTCTATAGCGCCCATTGAGCCTAACAAGCACTTTTCGGCACTTTTTACCTTCAGATCATGAAATTGACTAACAACACTCGAAAATGGTCTTTAGCGCCCATTGAGCCTAAGAAACACTTTTCGACACTTTTTAACGTCAGATCACGAAACGGACACTTTTTGCCACTATTTACCTTCAGATCACGAAATGGACTTACAACACTCCCAAATGCTCTAATAGCGCCCATTGAGCCTAACAAACACTTTTCGGCACTATTTACCTTTTGATCACGAAATTGACTAACAACACTCCCAAATGCTCTATAGCGCTTATTGAGCCTAACAAACACTTTTCGGCACTTTTTACCTTCAGATCACAAAATGGATTTACAACACTCCCAAATGGTCTATAGCGCCCATTGAGCCTAACAAACACTTTTCGGCACTATTTACCTTCAGATCACGAAATGGACTTACAACACTCGAAAATGGTCTATAGCGCCCATTGAGCCTAAGAAACACTTTTCGGCACTTTTTAACGTCAGATCACGAAACGGACTAACAACACTCCCAAATGCTCTATAGCGCCCATTGAGCCTAACAAACACTTTTCGGCACTATTTACCTTCAGATCACGAAATGGACTTACAACACTCGAAAATGGTCTTTAGCGCCCATTGAGCCTAAGAAACACTTTTTGACACTTTTTAACGTCAGATCACGAAACGGACACTTTTTGCCACTATTTACCTTCAGATCACGAAATGGACTTACAACACTCCCAAATGCTCTAATAGCGCCCATTGAGCCTAACAAACACTTTTCGGCACTATTTACCTTCAGATCACAAAATGGATTTACAACACTCCCAAATGGTCTATAGCGCCCATTGAGCCTAACAAACACTTTTCGGCACTATTTACCTTTTGATCACGAAATTGACTAACAACACTCCCAAATGCTCTATAGCGCCCATTGAGCCCAACAAACACTTTTCGGCACTTTTTACCTTCAGATCACAAAATGGATTTACAACACTCCCAAATGGTCTATAGCGCCCATTGAGCCTAACAAGCACTTTTCGGCACTTTTTACCTTCAGATCATGAAATTGACTAACAACACTCGAAAATGGTCTTTAGCGCCCATTGAGCCTAAGAAACACTTTTCGACACTTTTTAACGTCAGATCACGAAACGGACACTTTTTGCCACTATTTACCTTCAGATCACGAAATGGACTTACAACACTCCCAAATGCTCTAATAGCGCCCATTGAGCCTAACAAACACTTTTCGGCACTATTTACCTTTTGATCACGAAATTGACTAACAACACTCCCAAATGCTCTATAGCGCTTATTGAGCCTAACAAACACTTTTCGGCACTTTTTACCTTCAGATCACGAAATTGACTAACAACACTCCCAAATGCTCTATAGCGCCCATTGAGCCAAACAAACACTTTTCGGCACTTTTTACCTTTAGATCACGAAATTGACTAACAACACTCCCAAATGCTCTATAGCGCCCATTGAGCCCAACAAACACTTTTCGGCACTTTTTACCTTCAGATCACGAAATGGACTTACAACACTCGAAAATGGTCTATTAGCGCCCATTGAGCCTAAGAAACACTTTTCGGTACTTTTTAACGTCAGATCACGAAACGGACTTACAACACTCCCAAATGGTCTATAGCGCCCATTGAGCCTAACAAACACTTTTTGGCACTATTTACCTTCAGATTACGAAATGGACTTACAACACTCCCAAATGCTCTATAGCGCCCATTGAGCCAAACAAACACTTTTCGGCACTTTTTACCTTTAGATCACGAAATTGACTAACAACACTCCCAAATGCTCTATAGCGCCCATTGAGCCCAACAAACACTTTTCGGCACTTTTTACCTTCAGATCACGAAATGGACTTACAACACTCCCAAATGCTCTATAGCGCCCATTGAGCCTAACAAACACTTTTCGGCACTTTTTACCGTCAGATCACGAAATGGACTTCCAACACTCCAAAATGGTCTATAGCGCACATTGAGCCAAACAAACACTTTTTGGCACTATTTACCTTCAGATCGCGAAATGGACTTACAACACTCCCTAATGCTCTATAGCGCCCATTGAGCCTAACAAACACTTTTCGGCACTTTTTACCTTCAGATCACGAAATTGACTAACAACTCTCCCAAATGCTCTATAGCGCCCATTGAGCCTAACAAACACTTTTTGGCACTATTTACCTTCAGATCACGAAATGGACTTACAACACTCGAAAATGGTCTATTAGCGCCCATTGAGCCTAAGAAACACTTTTCGGTACTTTTTAACGTCAGATCACGAAACGGACTTACAACACTCCCAAATGGTCTATAGCGCCCATTGAGCCTAACAAACACTTTTTGGCACTATTTACCTTCAGATTACGAAATGGACTTACAACACTCCCAAATGCTCTATAGCGCCTATTGAGCCAAACAAACACTTTTCGGCACTTTTTACCTTTAGATCACGAAATTGACTAACAACACTCCCAAATGCTCTATAGCGCCCATTGAGCCCAACAAACACTTTTCGGCACTTTTTACCTTCAGATCACGAAATGGACTTACAACACTCCCTAATGCTCTATAGCGCCCATTGAGCCTAACAAACACTTTTCGGCACTTTTTACCTTCAGATCACGAAATTGACTAACAACTCTCCCAAATGCTCTATAGCGCCCATTGAGCCTAACAAACACTTTTTGGCACTATTTACCTTCAGATCACGAAATGGACTTACAACACTCGAAAATGGTCTATTAGCGCCCATTGAGCCTAAGAAACACTTTTCGGTACTTTTTAACGTCAGATCACGAAATGGACTTCCAACACTCCAAAATGGTCTATAGCGCACATTGAGCCAAACAAACACTTTTTCGCAATATTTACCTTCAGATCACGAAATGGATTTACAACACTCCCAAATGCTCTATAGCGCCCATTGAGCCTAACAAACACTTTTCGGCACTATTTACCTTTAGATCACGAAATTGACTAACAACAATCCCAAATGCTCTATAGCGCCCATTGAGCCTAACAAACACTTTTCGGCACTATTTACCTTCAGATCACGAAATGGACTTACAACACTCGAAAATGGTCTATAGCGCCCATTGAGCCTAAGAAACACTTTTCGGCACTTTTTAACGTCAGATCACGAAACGGACTAACAACACTCCCAAATGCTCTATAGCGCCCATTGAGCCTAACAAACACTTTTCGGCACTATTTACCTTCAGATCACGAAATGGACTTACAACACTCGAAAATGGTCTTTAGCGCCCATTGAGCCTAAGAAACACTTTTTGACACTTTTTAACGTCAGATCACGAAACGGACACTTTTTGCCACTATTTACCTTCAGATCACGAAATGGACTTACAACACTCCCAAATGCTCTAATAGCGCCCATTGAGCCTAACAAACACTTTTCGGCACTATTTACCTTTTGATCACGAAATTGACTAACAACACTCCCAAATGCTCTATAGCGCCCATTGAGCCCAACAAACACTTTTCGGCACTTTTTACCTTCAGATCACAAAATGGATTTACAACACTCCCAAATTGTCTATAGCGCCCATTGAGCCTAACAAACACTTTTCGGCACTATTTACCTTTTGATCACGAAATTGACTAACAACACTCCCAAATGCTCTATAGCGCCCATTGAGCCCAACAAACACTTTTCGGCACTTTTTACCTTCAGATCACAAAATGGATTTACAACACTCCCAAATGGTCTATAGCGCCCATTGAGCCTAACAAGCACTTTTCGGCACTTTTTACCTTCAGATCACGAAATTGACTAACAACACTCGAAAATGGTCTTTAGCGCCCATTGAACCTAAGAAACACTTTTCGACACTTTTTAACGTCAGATCACGAAACGGACACTTTTTGCCACTATTTACCTTCAGATCACGAAATGGACTTACAACACTCCCAAATGCTCTAATAGCGCCCATTGAGCCTAACAAACACTTTTCGGCACTATTTACCTTTTGATCACGAAATTGACTAACAACACTCCCAAATGCTCTATAGCGCTTATTGAGCCCAACAAACACTTTTTGGCACTTTTTACCTTCAGATCACAAAATGGATTTACAACACTCCCAAATGGTCTATAGCGCCCATTGAGCCTAACAAGCACTTTTCGGCACTTTTTACCTTCAGATCACGAAATTGACTAACAACACTCCCAAATGCTCTATAGCGCCCATTGAGCCAAACAAACACTTTTCGGCACTTTTTACCTTTAGATCACGAAATGGACTTACAACACTCCCAAATGCTCTATAGCGCCCATTGAGCCAAACAAACACTTTTCGGCACTTTTTACCTTTAGATCACGAAATTGACTAACAACACTCCCAAATGCTCTATAGCGCCCATTGAGCCCAACAAACACTTTTCGGCACTTTTTACCTTCAGATCACGAAATGGACTTACAACACTCCCAAATGGTCTTTAGCGCCCATTGAGCCTAAGAAACACTTTTTGACACTTTTTAACGTCAGATCACGAAACGGACACTTTTTGCCACTATTTACCTTCAGATCACGAAATGGACTTACAACACTCCCAAATGCTCTAATAGCGCCCATTGAGCCTAACAAACACTTTTCGGCACTATTTACCTTTTGATCACGAAATTGACTAACAACACTCCCAAATGCTCTATAGCGCCCATTGAGCCTAACAAACACTTTTCGGCACTATTTACCTTCAGATTACGAAATGGACTTACAACACTCCCAAATGCTCTATAGCGCCTATTGAGCCAAACAAACACTTTTCGGCACTTTTTACCTTTAGATCACGAAATTGACTAACAACACTCCCAAATGCTCTATAGCGCCCATTGAGCCCAACAAACACTTTTCGGCACTTTTTACCTTCAGATCACGAAATGGACTTACAACACTCCCTAATGCTCTATAGCGCCCATTGAGCCTAACAAACACTTTTCGGCACTTTTTACCTTCAGATCACGAAATTGACTAACAACTCTCCCAAATGCTCTATAGCGCCCATTGAGCCTAACAAACACTTTTTGGCACTATTTACCTTCAGATCACGAAATGGACTTCCAACACTCCAAAATGGTCTATAGCGCACATTGAGCCAAACAAAAACTTTTTCGCAATATTTACCTTCAGATCACGAAATGGATTTACAACACTCCCAAATGCTCTATAGCGCCCATTGAGCCTAACAAACACTTTTCGGCACTATTTACCTTTAGATCACGAAATTGACTAACAACAATCCCAAATGCTCTATAGCGCCCATTGAGCCTAACAAACACTTTTCGGCACTATTTACCTTCAGATCACGAAATGGACTTACAACACTCGAAAATGGTCTATAGCGCCCATTGAGCCTAAGAAACACTTTTCGGCACTTTTTAACGTCAGATCACGAAACGGACTAACAACACTCCCAAATGCTCTATAGCGCCCATTGAGCATAACAAACACTTTTCGGCACTATTTACCTTCAGATCACGAAATGGACTTACAACACTCGAAAATGGTCTTTAGCGCCCATTGAGCCTAAGAAACACTTTTTGACACTTTTTAACGTCAGATCACGAAACGGACACTTTTTGCCACTATTTACCTTCAGATCACGAAATGGACTTACAACACTCCCAAATGCTCTAATAGCGCCCATTGAGCCTAACAAACACTTTTCGGCACTATTTACCTTCAGATCACAAAATGGATTTACAACACTCCCAAATGGTCTATAGCGCCCATTGAGCCTAACAAACACTTTTCGGCACTATTTACCTTTTGATCACGAAATTGACTAACAACACTCCCAAATGCTCTATAGCGCCCATTGAGCCCAACAAACACTTTTCGGCACTTTTTACCTTCAGATCACAAAATGGATTTACAACACTCCCAAATGGTCTATAGCGCCCATTGAGCCTAACAAGCACTTTTCGGCACTTTTTACCTTCAGATCATGAAATTGACTAACAACACTCGAAAATGGTCTTTAGCGCCCATTGAGCCTAAGAAACACTTTTCGACACTTTTTAACGTCAGATCACGAAACGGACACTTTTTGCCACTATTTACCTTCAGATCACGAAATGGACTTACAACACTCCCAAATGCTCTAATAGCGCCCATTGAGCCTAACAAACACTTTTCGGCACTATTTACCTTTTGATCACGAAATTGACTAACAACACTCCCAAATGCTCTATAGCGCTTATTGAGCCTAACAAACACTTTTCGGCACTTTTTACCTTCAGATCACAAAATGGATTTACAACACTCCCAAATGGTCTATAGCGCCCATTGAGCCTAACAAACACTTTTCGGCACTATTTACCTTCAGATCACGAAATGGACTTACAACACTCGAAAATGGTCTATAGCGCCCATTGAGCCTAAGAAACACTTTTCGGCACTTTTTAACGTCAGATCACGAAACGGACTAACAACACTCCCAAATGCTCTATAGCGCCCATTGAGCCTAACAAACACTTTTCGGCACTATTTACCTTCAGATCACGAAATGGACTTACAACACTCGAAAATGGTCTTTAGCGCCCATTGAGCCTAAGAAACACTTTTTGACACTTTTTAACGTCAGATCACGAAACGGACACTTTTTGCCACTATTTACCTTCAGATCACGAAATGGACTTACAACACTCCCAAATGCTCTAATAGCGCCCATTGAGCCTAACAAACACTTTTCGGCACTATTTACCTTCAGATCACAAAATGGATTTACAACACTCCCAAATGGTCTATAGCGCCCATTGAGCCTAACAAACACTTTTCGGCACTATTTACCTTTTGATCACGAAATTGACTAACAACACTCCCAAATGCTCTATAGCGCCCATTGAGCCCAACAAACACTTTTCGGCACTTTTTACCTTCAGATCACAAAATGGATTTACAACACTCCCAAATGGTCTATAGCGCCCATTGAGCCTAACAAGCACTTTTCGGCACTTTTTACCTTCAGATCATGAAATTGACTAACAACACTCGAAAATGGTCTTTAGCGCCCATTGAGCCTAAGAAACACTTTTCGACACTTTTTAACGTCAGATCACGAAACGGACACTTTTTGCCACTATTTACCTTCAGATCACGAAATGGACTTACAACACTCCCAAATGCTCTAATAGCGCCCATTGAGCCTAACAAACACTTTTCGGCACTATTTACCTTTTGATCACGAAATTGACTAACAACACTCCCAAATGCTCTATAGCGCTTATTGAGCCTAACAAACACTTTTCGGCACTTTTTACCTTCAGATCACGAAATTGACTAACAACACTCCCAAATGCTCTATAGCGCCCATTGAGCCAAACAAACACTTTTCGGCACTTTTTACCTTTAGATCACGAAATTGACTAACAACACTCCCAAATGCTCTATAGCGCCCATTGAGCCCAACAAACACTTTTCGGCACTTTTTACCTTCAGATCACGAAATGGACTTACAACACTCGAAAATGGTCTATTAGCGCCCATTGAGCCTAAGAAACACTTTTCGGTACTTTTTAACGTCAGATCACGAAACGGACTTACAACACTCCCAAATGGTCTATAGCGCCCATTGAGCCTAACAAACACTTTTTGGCACTATTTACCTTCAGATTACGAAATGGACTTACAACACTCCCAAATGCTCTATAGCGCCCATTGAGCCAAACAAACACTTTTCGGCACTTTTTACCTTTAGATCACGAAATTGACTAACAACACTCCCAAATGCTCTATAGCGCCCATTGAGCCCAACAAACACTTTTCGGCACTTTTTACCTTCAGATCACGAAATGGACTTACAACACTCCCAAATGCTCTATAGCGCCCATTGAGCCTAACAAACACTTTTCGGCACTTTTTACCGTCAGATCACGAAATGGACTTCCAACACTCCAAAATGGTCTATAGCGCACATTGAGCCAAACAAACACTTTTTGGCACTATTTACCTTCAGATCGCGAAATGGACTTACAACACTCCCTAATGCTCTATAGCGCCCATTGAGCCTAACAAACACTTTTCGGCACTTTTTACCTTCAGATCACGAAATTGACTAACAACTCTCCCAAATGCTCTATAGCGCCCATTGAGCCTAACAAACACTTTTTGGCACTATTTACCTTCAGATCACGAAATGGACTTACAACACTCGAAAATGGTCTATTAGCGCCCATTGAGCCTAAGAAACACTTTTCGGTACTTTTTAACGTCAGATCACGAAACGGACTTACAACACTCCCAAATGGTCTATAGCGCCCATTGAGC